>CM061752.1:75642542-75940014 GCA_030979885.1 Lolium multiflorum
TCATGAAAGACATGTCGAGATTTTGAATTATATTTTCCTCTCTCTTCTTCAGGTATATTTTGCATCCGAGATCTTGCTCTCCTCCGAGCTTCTCTATGGCTATCTTCCGAAGTTCCTGATTGTCGACTTAACTCTGCTCGTCGCCGCGGACGCGAGGCTGCCTCCTTTCTTCTCGTTCAGGAGGTCGTCTGCTTTCCAACTCTCTACTCACACGAGCAAGTCTATATTGATAGGCTTGTAATTCTTCTGCAGTAGCAGTTGTGGTCATTGGTTCTGAACCGTCCATGGCTCTTGCGGCTCTATCCCATGCTGCTTGCGGGAGCTGAACTCTTGACGTGGAGTGGTCCCGACATATTTGGTGCCTAGACCTCTTCTGAGATCCGGGATCGACGTACGGGTTTCCCAAATCGTCGAAAGCCTCTGACGTCTCTGTCTGTTTGTTTCCTCTATTGCATAGACCTGATGATATTTTGAGTGTTGATTTTTATCGGATTGGTGACACCATCATATAGATTGGTGAAGACCTTTCCAATGACAGCAGATTTGTCGAAGTTGAAGTTGTCGATGCTGTCGAGTCGCCGCTTATAACAAAGTCCGTACGACTCGAGGACGTGTCGCGAAGATCTTGGCGAGCTTTCCACTTGCCTTGGTGTTGATGAAGCATGGCGATGAAAACTCTTCATCGCTGACGAAAGTCGAATCGATCGCCGATAATTCCGACGAGATGGAACAGAGACAATAAGATCCTTTCTTGTCGACGCCGAATCGGAATTCTCCGAACGTCATCACGATGGGCTCCTCCAGATACGCACATGCATCCAAACGGGAGGGTGGGTGAGGAATAAAATCGACTAGATCAGTTTTGATCCGTTTACCTCGATCCATCGCATTGCTTGCTACCGACGAAGTCGACGATCTTGAACGTGCCATCGAGATCAGCTCCTTGCAGCCTCTAATTCCCACAGACGCCAATTAACAAGGGATTAACTTGTCAATGCCTACAGATTGTAGACTAGGGTTTTTAGAAGTAGAGGGCAAGTAGATATCGAAGGTTTCAGCCGAAAAGTACTCGCTGATTGTAAAACTAGGGTTATGTTGACAATAGATTCGATCCTTTCTGTCCCTCGACTCCCCTTATATAGGAGGTGGAGCCGAGGGATTCGTATACACAAGTTCAGAGTCCGGGAGGGTTTCTAACCCTTCCCGTGAAATTACAAGTCTCTATATTTCCTAATACAATTCTAACTTTCCTTAACACCAATTGGGCTTCCGATCTTTGTATTCTTCGACTTGTGGGCCTTCAATAAACCCCGGGTACCATCTTTGGCAGGTCCATTGGGGATGCCTATGTCACTCCGGCAAAAACCTCCTGAGCTAGCCTCGCTCAGGTATCCGCCGATCCATCTGTCCGTCCAAAAGTAAATCATACGACCATCTCCCACAAAGAACTCGCGCCAGCTCAAAAGCCTCCCGCAGCCTTCCGGGTCCTTTGCCCCCGCAGCCTTGCCATGGCCTCTCCGGATCCGTACGTCCGAGCTGCCATCTCATTCTAAGGGCGAGGCCCCGAGCCCGAGGTCCTTGATCCCCGTCCTCCTAGCTCCTTAGGTTTACATATGCTCCTCCATGCCACAAGGCACTGTCCCTCCCCGCACTTCATCCTTTGCCGGCCCGACCACCATTTGATGCACCGCTCTTGCCGCCACCACTGAATTTATCGTAACCGCCTCCTCTCTACTAATGAGCCCCCTCTCGCCCGGGACACTTTTGATGACCTGTCCAACAGCCAGCTTGCCACTCCGCCCAGTGAGGGGGCGAAGTGCCGCCTGAAGTCCCAAATATCTGATCGGAAAGCCGCCGGCTCACATCCCAGATCGTAGCTGTCCTCTCCTCCTCCTCCCGTGTTCCATGAATAAGCGTGCAGTAGTCTTTCGAAAGTTCACATGGAGCTCGACGCCTCCAAAGAGACTCAAATGTGTTTTGCGCTCTATAATTCCCCGTAGCTCGGCTTGAGGAAGAGCACAACATCATCCGCATACACCGAAACCCTCTCGTATGGGTGAAATCGAGGCCAAGTCTCCAAACAAGCCCTCCTCCACGGCCTTGATTACCATCACGGTTAGGGCCTCCATTGCCGCCACAAAAAGCAAGGGAGATGTGGGGTCCCCTTGTCTTAAGCCCCTACCATGATATATGCGGCCTCCCGGTACTCCATTGACCATCACCCTAGTGTTCGAAGTATAGAGCAGCAGCGCTACCCACTTCAGTATCTTCCAAAGCCCATTCTCCTCAGCACCTCAAAAAGGAAACTCTAAGAAATAGAGTCAAAAGCACGTGCCATGTCAAGCTTTGGGAGCACTCCAGTGTGCCTCGTGTTAATCTTCTAGCCACATGCCTCACTAGCACAAAGTTGTCATGCAAACTCGGCGCTTAATGAACGCAGATTGATTCATGCTCACAAGCTCTCCCAATCTAGGTGGAGTCTATTTGCAATGATCTTGAGAAGGGCTTGCAAAACTATGCACAAGGCTGATGGGTATAATCCTTGATCTCCTGGCCTCCGCTTCTTAGGTATCAAGGTGATCAACGTCGATTTAACCTAAAGCCTCTCCCATCACCCACTCCAAGTTTCATTATACCGGCGAGAATGTCGTGCTTAATGATTGGCCAAGCCCTCTGATAGAAGGCGCCAGTGAAACCATCCGGACCTGGCGCCCTATCACTCGGCAGCTCACGTATCGTATTCCAAACCTCCTCCTCGGTGAACATAGCTTCCAGCTCTTCCAGGTCCGTGACACGGATGTTTAATGCCTCCAAGTTAATGGTATGCTCTCTGTTCTGGATGCTCCCAATAAGACTCTCATATGCCTCGGTGAAAACTTCATTCTTTCTCTCCTGCGCCGTTACCAACTCCTCTCCCACACGAAATGCAGCAATGAAATTTTTCTCCCTCCGCCCATTCGCCACTACATGGAAGAGCTTGGTGTTTGCATCTCCTCTTGGAGCCAACGCACTCTTGATCTTTGTCGGGCCATGGTGCGATCAAGGGACGCCATCCCTAGCACCGCGAGCTTCAACGTTCTCCTCAACCATCCCTCCGCCTGAGATAGAGCTCTGACTCTTGCGCCACATCCAGCCTCAAAATCAGAGTGTTCGCATAGCCATCCCGAGCTTGATGTTCCCCACCCTTGGCCTTCTATATGTGTTTTTCCGGTACGGCCCGGAGGTACTGGCCGGCCCAGTCGGTGGTACCGCCCCTCACCAGGCCGCCCCACGCGCCCCGCAACTGCGCCCGCCGCCTCGAACGCCGCGCGCGCGCGCCCGCACGCCGTCTCTTCACCGCGCGTGGTCGCCTGCTGGCCCCACGTTGCCCCCGCGCGTGACGCCGTTGCCGCCTCTCCCCAGCCGCCGATCGACACGTCCGCCTTCGCTGGCCCCGCGCGCCCTGATCCCCTCGCTCGAATCTAGCTGTTCTTTTCAAAGTTGACTTGCACACGGGTGCTACCGGACCACACCAGCGGATGCCGCCCATTTGTTGGCTGAGTCCAACGGGCAGAAAACTGGCCACTTACATTCTTCTTCTTACTCACTTATTTTGTAGTGCTTCTTCCTCTCTCTCTCTCTCTCTCTCTCTCTCAAGCTTTCCTCTCCATTGTTTGACTCTTTGTGAGCTTGAGATCTTTCTCTCCATCCCATGATTCTTGCATATATTTGAGAGAAATATTGAGGAGATCTAGATCCACACTTTGACCAAACCAAATCACCTCTTTGTGAGTGAATCTTTGGGATCTAGATCTTGGGGAATTTTGTGTTCTCCTTTTGATTCTTCCTCTCTTATTCTCCCAATAGCTTTAGTAGATTTGTTGGAATTTTAGAGTGAAGGAGTTGGGCATCTTTGTGGTGTTCTTGCCATTGCATTTGGTGCATCGGTTTGACTTCTCCACGGTGATACGTGGAGGTGAAAGTTCGTGAGATATTCTCTTCGGGAGCTTGTTCCCGGAGCTTGTTCCTCTTGGGTCTTTGGACCCTAGACGGCTTAGTGGTCTTTGTGGTGTTCTTGGGGACTCCAATTAAGTTGTGGAGATTCTTCAAGGGCAAGGCCTTTGTGGCGATTTATTGGGAGCCTCCAATTAAGTTGTGGAGATAGCCCCAAGCTTTGTGCGGGTTCGGTGACCACCCTAAGGTTCCATAGTGGATCGAGGACATCCCTTTTGGTGGGAATTCTCGAGGAGAATACGGTGGCCCTCGTGCATTTGGAGTGACTTGTCCTCCACACCGCTCCAATGGAGAGTAGCACTCGCAAGAGTGTGAACTTCGGGATACATCATTGTCTCCGCGTCACTTTGGTTATTCCTATACCCGAGCTCTTTACTTATGCACTTTACTTTGTGATAGCCTTCATGCTTGAAGTTATAAATCTTGCTATCACATAGTTGCTTGAATTGCTTAGCATAAGTCATTGGTGCACATAGATGAACCCTAGTTATATAGGTTTTGTGCTTGACAAATTAAACACTAGTTTTATTCCGCATTTAAGCCATATTCGAAAGTTTTAAATGAATTTTTTTTCTAGGCGGCATCCGTGTCCTTTCAGAGGTGGTGATCAAAAAAAATGATGGGTAGACCCCCCACCAACCGACTTATACATGGACATTGTTATCATCTTTACGAGGGTAGAATGGGAAGTTAGAAGCGTGTGAAATATTTGTATTTTTCGGGCGGGAAGTTTTGCCGCTGGAATGAGATTTCAAATTTGGCTACAGTCCAAGTAATACAAAAATATGAGACCGTACTAGTACGGCCAAGTGTCACATCAAGTCATCATCACGTTGAAAATCGGTTACCACGATCATAATCATGATGTATCTTGAAAATCAATTTTGAAAAGCCCTTCCGAAATATTTCGGGATTGGTAGGAGATTTTGCAGCTTGACTGAGAATTGATTTTGAATAAGGCTATGGTCTAAGTAATTTTTTTCTTCGGAAAGGGGATATGACCCCAGCCTAGCCTGCATCGTGGTGATGCACACGGCCTTTATTAATAATCTAGTCGCAACAAAAGTATGTTGTGCGTATGGTCCAAGTAATATACTCGTGATTGTAATATAAGGCCAGGGGTAGACCGGAACCATATCCTCTAACGTAGAGATGACAAGTCAGGTAAGCACAGTGCTTAAGTAGTGCAAAACGTAGAAGAAAAATCAGAAAATGTAACAAATACTGTACGTATTTACTGTAGCAATCACTATATATTTTTACTGTATAAAAAATGTATAAATATTAAAAAAGATAGTCATAATTTTGATTGTTACTAATTATTGTAAATGCATATGGCTTACATATATTATGGAAGTTAATTTAGATCAAATTAGACTTAATCATGTAGATGTGGAGAAGGAAAATTAGAGAGGTGTAGCTTACCCGACTTGTCTATTGCACGTTAGAGGATCTACTTCCGGGGTAGACCATGCTACTTAGACTACTCATAGTGGGAGTAACTAAGGAGTATTAACATAGAGCTGGTTGTGGTAACTAGCTATGTTATCATAACACTTTTCAAGATAGAATGAGTCTACATGCTAACTAAAACACTCATGCATGATAGTACTACATCTAAGTTACTATGCATTATGAAGGTAGTAACATAGAGTAGTGTCATATGCATGCGGAAATTCAATTTGGCTCCCGGGTGCATATGCTCCCTCTACCAAAAAATCATATTTTAAAATGTCGAAAAAATTTAGCAAATTTTTTTACATGTACATATTCATAATATATGTTCGTTCGTCAAGTTTCACGAAAAACCAATATTTTTATGGTCTATGTAAAAAGGAAAACTTATTTTGTGAAAAACATTTTTTTAGTATTGTGTGTTAGGAGGTGGCGTTTTGGCTCATAGGAGCAAATGCTCCCATTATACAAAATAATTAAAAATTAATTTTAAAAATGTCAAAAAAAATTGACATAATTTTTTTGGTGTGCATCGTGACATTCTATGTTCGTGCACAAGTTTTCGTGGAAAAACAACATTTTATGTGGTGTGTACAAAAAACAAACCGGCGGCGTAGTCGTGTTACAGCAAAGAGCCGGGAGGCTTCCAAGGCTGCAGTGGGCCCTGGTCCCTCGACGTCGTCCCGCAAATGTTCCGGCACACGTCCTAGCGGTTGTGGCGTGCCACCTGACCTATACCTGGCCAGGAAGGTGTTGGATTGCTTCGATTAGTTTCATATGGAGACACGTAAACATTAAATACGAGCCCGATCGGCTCTCAGGTTGCCCTGTGGATCGGCTCACAAAGCCGATCGCCCCATGGTTCACGTCGGGTTAACGATGACATGGGGCTCCTGCTTGATCAGTATAAAGCTAAACCAATCTACGACAGTTTAGGGTTTTCACCGTATGATCGGAACATCCTACGCGTAGTTGAGCCTAATAGACACGAAAGATAATGGAAAACTAACCCTAAAAGAGGCCTAAAAACCAACATTAAGTTAATTCCCAACATCCCTCTTAGGACTAACAAACCATACCTAACGCACCACCGGATCGTTCAACCCGTTTGCAAGGCCTAACCATACGGATATTAAACCAATCCTTGAAGAATCAAGGAGCAACTATAACGGATCGGATCTACTAAACAACGAACAAGCAAGATGCTGCCCTTACACCTGGATAGGTGTAAGGGCAGCTAGATATCATAGCACAGCTAAGCAGATATGCGTAAGAAAAGCATCTATGCAAGCCCCAAAACATCTACGATAAGTAGTGCTACTCGCCATCAACAACACTTCAGCACGAGCAACACAAGGTAAACGAATAAACGTGTGCTGCCTAGATCGCAAGATGCGATCTAGGCAGCATGATGCTTACCCGGGAGAAACCCTCGAAAGAAGGGGGCGACTGATTTGTGTTTGTTGTGAACGTGATTGTCCTCCTTTTCCGATAACCCTAGATACATATTTATAGTCCAAGGGACTTTCTAATTGACGTGCACCTAACCGTGCACGGGCTAAACTCTATCTTTTAATTCTAAACTAAGATGCGATCTACTATGTTACAGATACATGGGCAATTAAGCCCAAACTCTTCGTGCAAGGCCGCTTCAAAGATGCTCCACGCGTGTATCCTTCAAGCCCATCTTCACTTACGGCCCATCTCCTGATTTGGCCAAAATCTGGTGATAACACATGCCCCTGGTTTTGGTAATGATAATTTCAAAACCACTCTGTTTTTTTCCTTCGAAGGGTCATGTCGTGGCAGAGCAGAACCGTCGCAGTATTCTTCATCATGATACCTTGCCTTCTCAACTTTCTGCACGATTTGACAGTTTTGGCACCACATCCTCGGAAACTGTTCGAGCATTGAATCTCCAATATATCTCCTTTTATTTAACCGCATCGAACAGTTCACCTCCTCATCCCCTTGCTCCAAACCAGCCGTCAGCCAAAAACCCTCTTCCTCTGTAGCCATGTCTTCCTATTCCTCCTCCCAATCCTCTTCCTCGAGTGAACTAGAGCCGGAGGTCAATCAGATGGCCATCTACGATGCTCTCGCGCCTGAGTATTGGGACGCGAGAGAATGGGACTTCACCATCAAGTCGGAGGACGACGAGCCCCGCACCGTCGGGGAAGAAGACCTCCGGTTCCTCGTCGATGGGGAGCTGGAAGCGGCGTGCAAGGACGACCTCCTCTCATGGGAGGCGGATCCTTCCTCCGATGATGAAGAAGAAGAAGCGGAGGAGTCTGAGGAAGAAGACTCCTCCTCCGCCGGTACCCGCCGGCCAAGCGCCTCCGAGGCTGGGCCTGGTCAGACGACGATGGCGACGATGAGGAAGATGAAGAAGCTACTGGCGGCTTCGTCAGCAGCGACGAAGAGCCCGTCGGTAGCAGCGCCGACGACGGCGACGACGAGGGCAGTGACGGCCCTTAGATTAGGGAGTAGCATAGGGTTAGTAGCAGTGCATTAGGCACTCAGATGACCCCTTTTGAGAGCAATTAGCTATTCGTTGTAAAATCCCCTTTGAATCAATGAAAATGTTCTTCCAATTAAACTTCCAATCATCCAATTTCAAAGGTGGTCAACGCCCCAAGAGCCGATAGCATCGTATCGGCTTTTTACCATCAGACGCCGATAAAGCCAATCTGATAACCAACCAGGCAAGTTCAAGCAAACAATCCTCAGATTTAGACAATAACTTAAAACCTGACCATGGTGCTTTGTTCCTCTAAAGTCGATGACTGCGCATCGGCTGTTTTTATTCTAAAGTCGATGACTGCGCATCGGCTGTTTCCCAAAAATCCCAAGAATTTTAAAAAAATTTACTGGCCGAATTCATGTATCGGCCTCCATATCTTACTACTCATCATCCCACATGCTTGGGAAGTACTTCTTGAGATGCTGGCCATTGACAGCCACTGGGAACTTCACACCATCCAACTGTTCTAGCATGTATGCATTACCCTTTAAAACTTGGTCGACTTTGTACGGGCCATGCCAATTTGGAGACCATTTTCCATACACTTTATCCTTAGTCCCCAACGGCAATACAGCTTCCCATACCAGATCACCAACTGGAACTCCTTTGGCTTCAATTTCTTATTATATGCACGAGCCACCTTGGCTTTATTCTCCTTGATTTTCTCAAGTGACCAAAGTCTAAGTTCCGTTGCATCCTCAATACTGTCGCTCATCAGGGCTGCATATTCTTCAGTAGTTAGATCATTCTGAAATGTAACCCTTCTCGACCTAGCTTTGATTTCCCAGTAGCACAGCCTTCTTGTCCATAGACCAGATGGTACGGCGAGGTTTTTATTGCTCCATGACACGACATACGATAAGCCCACAAAGCTTCTGACAATACCTCGTGCCAACGTCTAGGATTCTCGTCGATCTTCCTCTTAATCAGCTTGATCAAACTTTTGTTGGACGCTTCAGCCTGTCCATTTGCTTGAGCGTAGTATGGGGATGACCTGATCGACTTGATTCCCATATCCTCGCAGAATTTTCTAAACTCCTTAGAAACAAAAACCGAACCTCCATCGGTCGTAATAGTCTGGGGAATTCCAAATCTGTGGATAACATGCTCCTTCACAAAATCGACAACATCTGACGCGTTTACTGCCTTCATAGGGACGGCCTCTACCCATTTGGTAAAATAATCTGTAATGGCCAGAACCCACACATGACCTTTGCTTGAAGGAGGATGTATCTTGCCAATCATATCCATGCCCCACCCTCGGAACGACCACGGCTTGATAATAGGATTCATTGCTGATGCAGGCACCATCTGGATGCTCCCAAACTTCTGACATGCTTGACACCCTTTATAGTATTGGAAACAATCTTCAAGCATAGTGGGCCAATAAAATCCCGATCGCCTGATCAGCCACTTCATCTTATGAGCCGATTGGTGAGTTCCACAGGCACCCTCATGTACCTCATGCAAGAGCCGATTGGACTCGGCTGGTCCCAAACACTTGAGAAGTAACCCTTCCAGAGTCCTGTAGAACATGTCATCACCAATCAGGACGTACTTCATGGCCCTGTATCTTATCTGTTTAGGTGCCCCCGAGCCGGATCTTTCAAGTAATTGAAGATATCGGCTCTCCAATCATCGGGCTCCATGAGCTGCACCTGAAAATCGGCTTCCTCGACCACATCTTTGTATCCTGACGCCGTCTGTGCAAGGTCGTTTGCCTCGGTATTTTGCGTCCTTGGGATCCAATGGAAGTTGATATACCTGAACTGGGCCATCAGCTCACGGCATTGCATCCATAATGGGAAAAGTGACTCGCTCTCACACTTGTATTCCTCCGTGAGTTGAGAAATCACCAATTTGGAATCCCCAAAGATCTCCACTGCCTCCGCCCCGGCGTCCAATAGCAACTCCATTCCCTTGCATATCGCTTCATATTCAGCAACATTGTTAGTGCAAGGTGTAGATAACCTGATGGAGAAGGAGTATGTTTCCCCCCGAGGCGACACGAGTAGCATGCCGATGCCACAGCCATCTTCACAGACCGATCCATCGAAGAACATGGTCCATGCACGCACGGATAGTGCCGCTACGTCCGTGTTTATTCGCTCAGCAATAAGATCAGCCAGTGCTTGTCCCTTGACTGCTTTCGCAGGTTGATACCGGATATCAAATTCCGATAGAGCAAACATCCATTTGCCGAGTCGGCCTTTCAATACAGGAGCCGACAGCATGTGCTTGATGACATCCGATTTGCATATGACGATGATTTCTGCTTTCAGCAAGATGTGCTGAATCTTGGTGCAGGTAAAGAACAGGCAGAGGCACAACTTCTCGATCTCGAGGTACCTTGTTTCCGCATCTAACATCCTTCTGCTGAGGTAGAAAACCACTTTTTCCAGACCATCATAAACCTGCACCACCACTGACGCGATAGAGGTATCAGCTACTGATAAGTAAATGTAGAAGGGTCTGTCTTGCTGTGGTGGAACCAACACAGGTGGCTTCGTCAAGTATTCCTTAATATCGTCAAATGCTTTCTGTTGCTCTGCCCCCCAGCGAAACTCCTCATCAGACTTGATTTTGACCAGTCCCATGAACGGCTCGATTCGTCCCGACAGGTTGGAGATAAACCTTCTGACGAAATTGATTTTGCCGATGAGACACTGGAGCTCCTTCTTCGTGGTGGGTGGCTTCATTGTTCGCACCGCCTCTTGACTTTTCAGGCCGATCTCAATTCCGCATTCATGAACCAAGAAACCCAAGAACTGACCGGCCGTCACACCAAAGGCACACTTTTTTGGATTCATTCTTAGTCCAAACTTCCTAGTTCGGTCGAGGACGCGCCGTAAATCTTCCAAGTGTCCGTCCACCAAAACAGACTTGACCACCACGTCATCGATGTAAATCTCGACCAATTTGCCGATCAAATCGTGAAAGATGTAATTCATGGCTCTTTGGTATGTCGCGCCAGCATTCTTCAGTCCAAATGTCATGACTACATATTCAAACAAGCCCACCGAGCCTGGCACTCTGAATGCAGTCTTGTTTATATCTTCTGGGGCCATAAAGATTTGGTTGTAGCCGGCATTACCATCCATGAAGCTTAAAACTTTATGGCCGGCAGCTGCATTGATCAAAGTCTCTGCTACTGGCATTGGATATTCGTCCTTTGGGGTGGCACTGTTGAGATTCCGAAAATCTATGGCGACGCGCCATCGGCCATCCTTTTTCTCCACAGTACGACATTGGAAATCCATTCAGCGTACCTGCATGGCCTGATGAACCCGGCGTCTAACATCTTCTGATCTCTTTCTTGACTTCCACCAAGATTTCGCCTTCATTTGTCGTGCACGCTGCTGGAACGGCCGAAATCCTTTCTTCAGAGGGAGCCGATGCTCGATAATGCTCCTGTCTAACCCAGGCATCTCTGTGTAATCCCATGCGAAACAATCTGGGTATTCCTTCAACAGGGCTATCAACTGGCTCTTCAGCTGTGGATCCAACTTTTTGCTGATAAATGTCGGTCGTGGCTTATCCCCAGGACCAATGTCAATCTCTTCTAGTTCATCAGCCGATGTAAACCCATACCCCAGCTTTCCGTCGCCTGCTAAATCCATGCTGAGCACATGCAGAAGGCATGTTGAGGCTGGCTTTAGCCGATCGCTAGAATCGGCCTCCTTTTTCATCGCAATGCTTACCGAGGATTCACAACTTTTTATTTTTTGGGGCCAATCGCGTGGATTGGTCTCCTCTTCATCTCTGCCACGGGAGTGACTGCTCTCTGGCTTATCCTCGCCATGGCGATCTGCAAGCCCTGCCATATTGATATCAAACGAGAAACCTGGCTCGCGTCTTATGCAGTGGCTGAGATCCACCATGTTGACGTCCGGAAACGGCTGCAACTCATGGCAAACTGACCGAAGAGTAATCGGCCTTGTTCTATCGCCATCCGAATCTGTCCGCGCAAGACTTTGCAGTCGTTGGTGGCATGGGTGAACGTGTGATGCCATTTGCAGTATGGCCTGCCGTTCATCTCTTGTAACGTGGGGATTTTGTGGCCTTCGGTAACTTCAGCTGTTTTTCCTTCAGCAGCAAATCAAAAATTTGCCCCGTTTTGCTCAAATCAAAGTCAAACCCTTTCGCAGGCCCCGGTTGTTTCACCCACTTGCAGGACACGGGCTTTGCCCCCGAGTCCATTCAGCTACAGCGACTTCGATCTCCTACATAATCTTCATCTTCTTCCATCTCGATCAGGGCGACGCGCTTGAACTTGTCCTGGTACAATTCTGGGTGGCGCTGTTCATACGATGTCAATTTCTGAACCATATGCGCCAATGAATTGTAGTCAGCTTGGAAGGTCACATCTTTGAGCGGCGCTGACAATCCTGCTATCGCCAGCTCGACTGCTTCCTTCTCAGATAGGCGAACCGAATAACATCGGTTCCTGACGGTCCTGAAGCGCTGAATGTATTCAGACACCGTCTCTCCTCGCCTCTGCCGAACCTGGGTCGATCGGCAATGCCAGCTTCGTAGTTTCCGAATGGTATTGTACATGGAATTGTTCCTCCAAATGCTTCCATGTCCGAACCGAATCTGGTGGCAACGAGGTGTACCAGCCAAAGGCCGGACCCGTGAGAGATTGTGAGAAGAATCTCACACGCAGCTCGTCTGAAGCTGAGATCATGCCCAACTGTGCTAAATATCGGCTCACGTGCTCGATTGAGCTGGTTCCTTCCGATCCACTGAATTTTGTGAAGTCGGGGAGCCGATACTTAGGCGGTAGTGGGATTAGGTCATAGTCGTTGGGATACGGCTTGGAATAGCCGATCATTCTCTTCTTCGGCAGATGCCGAACTGATCTCTCATGATTGCGGTGATCTCATCCACCGTAGAGCTGCGTGTTGAGCGTTCATGACTTGTACCGGTCGCATATTTAGCTAGCCACGCATGTTTCTCAGATCTGCTCCAACTGCTTCCGCTCCAGAACTACTCCTGTTCCGACGATCCCTCCCGCCGTGGCAGTCCTTCCCGATGTAACCTGGGTCATCCAGTTGTTGCAGTCCGCACGATGTGCACACGTATCCATGTGGAATCTCCTTGGGCGGCTCATACAGGAATTGGTAGTCGCCAGATCACCTCCAACCTTGTAGACAACGTACGCCGGTGAACCTTGTTGCTGTGGAGCTGCCATCGTGTACGGCAGTGGTGGCCTAGTATAGAGCGGTATCTCTCCTTGATGAGTTCCTAGAGCAGGTCCTGACGGAGAGTACTTGTGATTCATGATTTCTTGCACCACATTGAGCGCGACACGCTCCAGAGTATTCACCAGGCCTCGAATGTCGATGTAGTGAATGAGCCACGGCATAGTTGACTTCCTGTCGCAGGGCTCTGGTACGTTCGTCCGAAGGGAGAGATAGATCTAGTCCCTCTAGCGCGCCTTCGGGTTGGAACCCTTTGAACTTGATGCCGTGCGAACGGGTTTTTTCAAAAGCGCCGATGAGATCGGCTTCCAAGATGGCCTTGAGATCATCATATTTCTTCTTGTGCTCAGGGCAGATCTTCATACTTGACCGGTTCTTCCGCCATCTCAGATGCAGATGTTGACGTGGTTGCTGCGGAAGAATGTCCCGATTGTCCCACCGGGCGTGCCAGAATGTGTTGCTGCCAAAACCCACCGGCGAGCAGGGTTAAGCAACACGAAGAGCCGGGAGGCTTCAAGGCCGCAGGGGCCCCGGTCCTCGACGTCGTCTCGCAATGTTCCGCACACGTAGCGGTTGCAAGGGCGTGCCACCTATACCTGGTCGGAAGGTGTTGGATTGCTTCGATTAGTTTCCTGCATGGCGATACACGTAAACATTAAATACGAGCCCGATCGGCTCTCAGGTTGCCCTGTGGATCGGCTCAAAGCCGATCGCCCCATGGTTCACGTCGGGTTAACGATGACATGGGGCTCCTGCTTGATCAGCATAAAGCTAAACCAATCTACGACAGTTTAGGGTTTTCACCGTATGATCGAACATCCTACGCGTAGTTGAGCCTAATAGACACGAAAGATAATGGAAAACTAACCCTAAAAGAGGCCTAAAAACCAACATTAAGTTAATTCCCGAACATCCCTCTTAGGACTAACAAACCATACCTAACGCACTACCGGATCGTTCAACCCGTTTGCAAGGCCTAACCATACGGATATTAAACCGATCCTTGAAGAATCAAGGAGCAACTATAACGGATCGGATCTACTAAACAACGAACAAGCAAGACGCTGCCCTTACACTGGATAGGTGTAAGGGCAGCTAGATATCGAGGGACGGCACAGCTAAGCAGATATGCGTAAGAAAAGCATCTATGCAAGCCCCAAAACATCTACGATAAGTAGTGCTACTCGCCATCAACAACGCTTCAGCACGAGCAGCACAAGGAAAACGAATGCTGCCTAGATCGCAAGATGCGATCTAGGCAGCATGATTCTCCGGGAGAAACCCTCGAAAGAAGGGGTGGCGATGTGCCTGATTTGTGTTTGTTGTGAACGTGATTGTCCTCCTTTTCCGATAACCCTAGATACATATTTATAGTCCAAGGGACTTTCTAATTCGGCACCTAACCGTGCACGGGCTAAACTCTATCTTTTAATTCTAAACTAAGATGCGATCTACTATGTTACAGATACATGTGCAATTAAGCTCAAACTCTTCGTGCAAGGCCGCTTCAAAGATGCTCCACGCGTGTATCCTTCAAGCCCATCTTCACTTACGGCCCATCTCCTGATTTTGTCAAAATCTGTGATAATGTGTGCAAAAAAGACAAAAAATGCGCTGTACGTAGTCGTGTTACAGCATCAAAATTTGTCTTTTTTACAGGAGCCACATAAATTGTTTTCTTTTTTTGAAAATTTGTGTACCAACATAAAGTGTCTATATGTACATGTAAAAATTTAGTTTAAATTTTTTGACACTTCAAAATATGGATTCATACAATGGGAGCAAATGCTCCTATGAGCCAAAGTGCATTTTCCTTGTGACTTTTTACACACGTCACATGACAAGTCGCAACTTTGTAAGCGCGTAGCACGAAAAGATGTACATGCGAACTTTTTGTTTCATTTTTTTGAAATTCAAAATATGTGTAAGATGCATTTCAAAATAGAGGGAGCATATGCTCCCATGTTTCAAAACACCACTCCCGCATGCGCATGACACTACTATATGTTACTCCCCACTATGACCAGTAAGAAAGTCTTAGTAGCTCTGTTCAGCAACTGATACGTCTCCAACGTATCTATAATTTCTGATGTTCCATGCTAGTTTTTATGACAATACCTACATGTTTTGTTCACACTTTATGTCGTTTTTATGCATTTTCCGGAACTAACCTATTAACAAGATGCCGAAGTGTCAGTTCCTGTTGTTTTTGGTTTCGTAAATCCTAGTAAGGAAATATTCTCAGAATTGGACGAAATCAACGCCCAGTATCTTATAATTCTACGAAGCTTCCAGAACACCGGAGAGGCCAAAGGAGAGGCCCAGGGCCACCACACATGGTGGCGGCGCGGCCCAAGGGGGGGTGCCCCCCTACTGTGTGGGCCCCCCAGAACCCTTCCGACTCCGACTCTTCGCCTATATAAGCCTCCCTGACCTAAATCCTCGACACGGAAAAGCCACGATACGAGAAAAGTTCCAGAGCCGCCGCCATCGCGAAGCCAAGATTCGGGGACAGGGTTCCGGCACGCCGCCGGGACGGGGAAGTGCCCCGAAGGCATCTCCATCGACACCACCGCCATCTCCATCAACGCCGCTCTCCCATGATGAGGAGGGAGTAGTTCTCCCTCGAGGCTAAGGGCTGTACCAGTAGCTATGTGGTTAATCTCTCTCTCTGTACTCCAATACAATGATCTCATGAATTGCTTTGCATGATTGAGATCCATATGATGAGCTTTGTATCACTATTAATCTATGTGTTACTCTAGTGATGTTATTAAAGTAGTCTATTCCTCCTTCATGATGTAATGGTGACAGTGTGTGCATCGTGTAGTACTTGGCGTAGGTTATGATTGTAATCTCTTGTAGATTATGGAGTTAACTATATCTACGATAGTATTGATGTGATCTATTCCCCCTTTCATAGTGTAATGGTGACAGTGTATGCTATGTTAGTACTCGGTCTAAATTGCAAAGATCTATTATGCTCTAAAGGTTACTTAAATATGAATGCCGTATGTTGTGGCGCTTGTTAACTCCGGCTTGAGGGAGCTCTTGTAGCCCTACACAATGAATGGTGTTTGTTAACAAACAAGAGTATATGTAGCACAAGTGAGGAGAAGTTATTTATTTATTATGTGATCAATATTGAGAGTGTCCACTAGTGAAAGTATGATCCCTAGGCCTTGTTTCCAATACTGCAAACACCGCTTACTTACTGTTCTACTGCATGTTTACTCGCTGCCATATTTATTTCAGATTGTTATTACCACTCATATTCATCTATACCACCTGTGTTTTACTATCTCTTCGTCGAACTAGTGCACCTATACATCTCGACAAGTGTATTAGGTGTGTTGGGGACACAAGAGACTTCTTGTATCTTAATTGTAGGGTTGCTTGAGAGGACTATCTTTGACCTCTACCTCCCGAGTTCGATAAACCTTGGGTGATTCACTTAAGGGAAACTTGCTGCTGTTCTACAAACCTCTGCTCTTGGAGGCCCAACACTGTCTACAAGAATAGAAGCACCCGTAGACATCAAGCTATTTTCTGGCGCCATTGCCGGGGAGGTAAGGTAAAAGGTATTCACATCCTCCGACTACTAAGCTATTTCCTAGCACTGTTGCCGGTGTGTGAGTGCTCGAAGGTATCTCCTTTAGATTCTGCAATTAAATCTTTTTGTTTCTTGTTTTTATTTTCACTAGTTAGGCTTAATGGAAAACAACAAAAAAATTAGAGATCTTTATAGTATTTATCTTGAGTTAGGACATGAGGTGTTTGAAGAGAAAATTAAAAAAACCCATGGAACTTTGTTTGCAAAATAGTTGTAGCAATGTTATTAGCATGAACTCTTTGAACAACATTATTGCTAAAGCTATGGAAGAATTTAAGCTTGGGGAAGCTGGTTGTGATATTTTTAGTCCCCCAAGCATGGAGGAGAAAATTTACTTTGATGATAGTTTACCTCCTATATATGATGTTTGCAATGATGAATATGATATTTTCAGTCCACCTACTATTGAGGAGAAAATTAATTATGATTACAATATGCTCCTATATATGATGATTATGGTGATGATAATAATAATGATAGCTATTTTATTGAATTTGCTCCCACTATAACTAATAAAATTGATTATGCTTATGTGGAGAGTAATAATTTTATGCATGTAGCTCATGACAAGAATGTTGTATGTGATAGTTATATTGTTGAGTTTGTTCATGATGCTACCGGAAATTATTATGAGAGAGGGAAACATGGTTATATGCATCTTAATAATATTAAGTTTCCCCTTTTTATGTTGAGAATTTTGAAGTTACTCGTTTTTATCTTCCTATGCTTGTCACTTTGTTCTTCCTGAATTTATTTGTGTACAAGATTCCTTTTCATAGGAAGTGGGTTAGGCTTAAATGTGTTTTGAATTTGTTTCTTGATGCTCCTTTTGCTTTATTTTCTATTTTCATGAGAGCATCATTAAAATTACTGAGCCCATCTTAATGGCTATAAAGAAAGAACTTCTTGGGAGATAACTCATGTGTTTATTTTGCTACTGTTTTGTTGAGTCTTGGAAGTTGTTACTACTGTAGCAACCTCTCCTTATCATGTTTTTGTGCCAAGTAAAGTCTCTATGGTAAAGTTGATGCTAGATTTGGATTGCTGCGCAGAAACAGAATTGCTGTCTGTCACGAATTTGCGCAGAACTCTCTGTAAAAAAATCAAAAAAATCTGCCAATTTACGTGCGTGATCCTCAGATATGTACGCAACTTTCATTAGTTTTGAGTTTTTCCGTTTCAGCAAGTTAAGTGCCTCTGAAAATTCGTCTTTACGGACTGTTCTGTTTTGACAGATTCTGCCTTTTATTTCGCATTGTCGCTTTTGCTATGTTGAATGGATTTCTTTGTTCCATTAACTTTCAGAAGCTTTGTGCAATGTCCAGAAGTGTTAAGAATGATTGTGTCACCTCTGAACATGTGAATTTTTATTATGCACTAACCCTCTAATGAGTTTGCTTTAAGTTTGGTGTGGAGGAAGTTTTCAAGGGTCAAGAGAAGAGGATGATATACTATGATCAAGAAGAGTGAAAGATCTAAGATTGGGGATGCCCCGGTGGTTCATCCCTGCATATTTCAAGAAGACTCAATCATCTAAGCTTGGGGATGCCCAAGGCATCCCCTTCTTCATCGACAACTTATCAGGTCACTTCTAGTGAAACTATATTTTTATTCCGTCACATCTTATGTACTTTACTTGAAGCGTCTGTGTGCTTTTATTTTCGTTTTGTTATCTTAGTTTTCTAAATAAACTAGCTGGGTTGCCCGCGCATTTGCGCGGCTAGAGTTGTTATATTACTTTACGGCTATATTAGCTTTCGTGATATATATAGATATTTTAATTATGGAATATAAATCTAGCAAATCGTGTCACGTGAAAACATATTTTTTAATTTAATTTGGAAATTTATAGAAAACCCGGTGAGCTTATATTATGTTTTTTTTTAACTCAAGGCAAAATATCCTAAATAACTTTGGTAAGAATTTGTAGGATTTTTTCTCACACTCCTTATGTGCTAGTACACTCCTTTTAATCAATGTGTTTATTTTCTCAGTGATAAGGTAACAAAAACGAAAAAGAAATAAAAGTTTCCATACTTTAGACCTTAAATCTTGAGTACTCTTGCTCCACGCCACTCATAATTGTTAGTATTAACACATTTTAATTATTTGCGCAATGTCATGAGTGTAAATGCTTTGAAGAATGTTTTATTATCCTGCAAACCACAGAGTCTCCCTATCTTATCTCGACTTTACACGTCATGTCCATTGTGCCGCATGTTATGGCGGACCATAGACTTTCAGGATAATGTCCAATTAAACATGACTCTCTAGGGCTTCTAGCCTTCATGAGCAACGCTAATGATGGCAAATTCTTGCATACCTAACTTTTTTTTAGATTCCTCCTGTATAGAAAATAAACGAAATAACCATGTTTAACTTTTAGTTCATGTTTCAGTTGCTGATTTGATTTCGTTTGAAATAATTCTCTAATGAACTTTGTTAAAATCTATGATATTTTGGAATTCTTATAGATATGATGATTCGGCTGGTAATTTTATTTTTTTGCCTATTGTTGTATCTATAGATGAAATATTTTCATCGTCTCTATTGTAGACCATGCATCTTGACATGATGTAGATGATGCGGGAGTATATCAGATGAAAAAAAATTCCAATTAAATAAGTGTGTCGCATGCTCAGGATTTCGCCACACTAATTATGTCACTTCCTCCGCATGTCCATCTATTCAGGAGTGTCTTGGTCATGGGCAGAGATTATGGAAGGTTAATCCCATCAACTTAATAATCCATCCATCCCGTGCAAGTTATCTAAAATTTGTCTAAATTTAAATGTATCTAACTACTCCCTCCGTTCGGATTAAATTGACGCGGAGGTGTGCCAATCCTAGCTTGCACATAGTGTTGCCCCGCGTCAATTATATGTAACCAGAGGTAGTACTATTTAGTATCTAGATACATCTAAATTTAGGTAAATTTTAGACATATTTCATGGGACCAAGGAAGTACATACATTATCAGGGGGCGTCGTTGGCCTACTACGCGTAGCTACTCCCATCGTTGCTCCTCCACCGTAATTAGATGATGGAACATCTTCCTTGTACTGCATCCCCATGCGGGTTTTTTTGTACTGAGAGAAAAATCACAAATTACACGTAAAATACTTAAACTGATCGTCAAATAATCTCCGTGTGGCCATGGTAGTTTTTCGTCGGCGTTGACCATATGCCCATATTCTTCTGGTCAATTCTACGCCAGAACGGTGAAACGATCTTCCGCGGCTAACTCCACGCAGTATAGCTAGGACGTTGGCGTGCCGTCGTCGTCTTCCCGACTCCATGCACTGCAGCACGACTGTTGGCGTGCCGTTTGGCACTGTTGCCTTCGTCGCAGTTGCTGACATGAACGCCTTTCCAGACTCCACGCAGAGCAGTTATGCCTGGCTGTTGGTGCTCCGTTGCCGGCACTGATGCTGTCACCGACGACGATGTCCTTCCCGACTCTGCGCAATGAGGATGTCCTTCCCTCTCCATGCACTGAAGATGGCCGCTACTGTCATCGCCGATGACGGCGTCTTTTCTTTACCAGGTAAGAGAAGCTGGGCGGTCGGCGCCGTTTTCTGTCGTGGCCGTCACGTATAACGACGTACTTGCGGAATCCGCGCTGTGGTGCCTGGCCATTGCCTCGCCGTGTGCCGGCGCTGATGCAATCGTCGTTGCCGAGACCCATGTGATCAGCTCATCCTCCCATCTATCCGGAAGGCCTGCTCCGGCTCCCTTGTCGGCTCGTTGCTGCTCTTCATCCACTCAAGGTCCGTCGTCCGTCGTCTGAAAGAGAACAGGGAGAAATTCAATTGGAATCCTGCACAATTATTTTTTGATCGCAACATGCATCAAAACTATTTAATCGATGGATCATGGATCACCTAATCATGTTGGGCGTCTCACCTTTGTTTGCTTCTTTGTAGCCTCACGCCAGACTGATATCAGAAATTCGCCATACAGACTCGTCCAAGGGTCCATGTAGATTGATGTCGCTAATTTGCAATCCGGACCCGCGGAAGAGCTAGATGTAGAATCAGGGCACCGCTGGTGTTCGTCAGCTTCCTTGGTGCCAGAACGCCGTCGGGCTACCTTGGCCGGAGCGAGATCGATATTGTCACTGCAAATCCCATCGATCAGAGGGCAGAGGCCTCGGACGCTAGTTGCCGTCTACAGATCACACAACGGCCATTGTTGTTGCAGGCACCCTGCGAGTTCAAACGTTGGCGTGTTGATTCGAATCACACGCAAGCTGCGACCTGCAAGTTGAAAGAGCTGGCGTCTTTCATATGAGCATAACAGAACCAATCATGGGTTTTATACGTGCTTTTAGTTAGAGATACGATTTACAATTCCTTGGTCGTGCAAACCTGGCTCTTACCGGTGCCAAGATTTGATCGATCCGAAAGAAGCAATAAATCACGGGTTATGTGCATTGACCAAAGAGATAAAGTTCTTGTTGAGATATTCGTGGAAACGTGGAGAACTTTCATTCTATCAGTTTGTTGACGCGGGGGAGATGGATAGTGCATATCCGCACATTAAAATTGATACCGAACAGAAGTTAATCTAGGCCGTTGTTTTGTTTTGATTAATCTGAACCGTTGGTTGTTTGTTGTTTTAATAATATAATAGATTCATGCTTGTGTGGGAAAGAGACACGCTCCGCTTTTTCATATGGAACACTTGTGTTCTTAGCTGTGCTTTAATATTCATGGCAAAGGCTGAAATTGCTTCGTTGATTGCTATTTGGTTGGAATAAGAAAATGCTTCATATGGTTTGGAATAACTTGGTACTTGGCAATTGTTTTGAGCTCTCATTAGATCATGTTTAAGCTCTTGCATCATGTACTTTGCACCTATTAATGAAGAACTACATAGAGCTTGTTAAAATTTGGTTTGCATGATTGGTCTCTCTAAAGTCTAGATATTTTCTGGTGAAGTGTTTGAACAACAAGGAAGACAGTGTAGAGTCTTATAATGCTTGCAATATGTTCTTATGTAAGTTTTGCTGTACGGTTCATACTTGTGTTTGCTTCAAACAACCTTGCTAGCCTAGCCTTGTATTGAGATGAATTCTTCTCGTGCATCCAAAATCCTTGAGCCAAAAACTATGCGATTTGTGTCCACCATACCTACCTACTACATGGTATTTTTCTGCCATTCCAAAGTAAATTGCTTGAGTGCTACCTTTAAAATTCCATTCTTTGTCTTTGCAATATATAGCTCATGGGAAAAATAGCTTAAAAACTATTGTGGTGATGAATATGTAGCTATGTGTCTTAGTTCTTATAAGTTGCTTGTTGAGCGGTAACCATGTTTCTGGGACGCCATCAACTTTTTACCTTTGTTGGATATCATGTGAGATGCTATGCATGTTCGTCTTGTCTGAAGTAAGGGTGATTTTCATGATCAAACGGTTTGAGTATGCATATTGTTAGAGAAGAACATTGGACCGCTAACCAAAGCCATGTATCATGGTGGAAGTTTTCAGTTTGGACATACAACATCACTCTCTTATGAGAATATTATCTGTTGTTGAATGCTTAAGCATTAAAAGAGGAGTCCATTATCTGTTGTCTATGTTTTCCCGGTATAGATGTCTTAAGTTGAGATCTATTAAAAACGAGAAATCAAATGCAATTGATCTCCTTGGACCTTTGTACATGCGGCATAGAGGTACCCCTTTGTGACACTTGGTTGAAACATATGTCATGCAATGATAATCCGTGTTAATCCAAACTAATTAGGACAAGGTGCGAGCACTATTGATATTCTATGCATGAGGCTTGCAACTTGTAGGAAGTATTATGCATAGCACATATGAATTATTAGTACCGTTGACAAAATTGTTTCTATCACTACAAGAATAAAGGCATGTAGAGACGTCCAATTTAGAGTCTAGAGACGCTAAATTTCATCTCTATATGGTTGTAAAGACGCTAATAGAAAGCGTCGTATGAACGTCTTCTTATGCACCGTCTCAAATACCACAAAGACGCATTGCCCAGCGTCTCAAAGGTAAAATGAGACGTTTCTCAAAACGTGTTTATGCTGGTTGAGGCGCTTTGTAGATGTCGTACATATCGTCGCTACCAACCATTATGTCGATTTATTGCAACTTAAATAGATATTATATCATGTTATATAAATAAATTTATTCTTCAAATCAAATTTGCACGAGCGCACATAGTATGATTAAAATCATTTTTTTTCATCAAAGATAAACAAAGCAACACAAAGTACAGTGCACTGCAAAAAAATCTATTATATTTCTTGATGGCACTGTACTTTACAAGTGAAATGTGCACCCTTACAAAGATGGCATACATGGCTGAATAACACATAAACTTCCGTACAAGATTTGCATGCACGACTGAATAATACATAGAATTTCCGTATGCAATTTCCCGACGAAGCACAATTATTCTATTAGATCCTGAAATAATTTGCTATCCTGTTCAGTTCTTTGGCAGACTTTCTTTGCTCTCGACTACTCCGCTTCAAAAATGTTCATAAAATAATCCTGTAAAGGAACATATACACTTGAAAAATCAGTATGTAAACTATTAACAATTTTACAACAAATTAATATGATTATGATCATAAATTAAATTACATGTGCAGCAGAAAAAAAATTGTCGAGTTCCAGTCCGATCGAAGACATATATACATATATATGTTAGACATGTATAGTAGCTGTATATGTATGTCATACCGTATGTGGTATAGACACCTGTATATGTATCTTGTATGCCTATATATATATGAGATAGGCCTCTCCCTTGGAGCAGTGCCGGTTCCCCCAAACCCTATTCATTACATGGTATCAGAGCACTCAGACCTATGTTGATCCCCCCGCTCGCCCCGCTCTCCAGGGTCAGCAGGGGAACACTCAGACCTATGTTGATCCCCACTGGTACATGGACACCGGTGCTACGGATCATCTGACGAGTGAGTTGGGCAAGCTCCATACACGTGATGCCTACCATGGTTCCGACAAGGTTCACACCGCCAATGGGGCAGGTATGCACATCTCTCATATTGGTCAAGCATCTCTTCTTACTAGACATGCCAATAGGAATCTCTGTCTTCGTATTTCCTTAGAGTTCCCTCTGTGACACGTAATCTCCTTTCAGTTCCGAAACTCACTTATGATAATAATGTCTTTTGTGAATTTCACCCTTTTGATCTTTTTGTTAAGGATCGAGCCACGAGGGACATTCTTCTTAGTGGGCGCCTATGTCAAGGTCTCTATCGGTTGGAGTCACCCCGTGCATCCCAAGTCTTCAGTGGAGTTCGCACTTCATCGTCGCAGTGGCATGCTCGCTTTGGTCATCCAGCCACACCTATTGTTCGCCATATTCTTCATCGTCATGAGCTTCCTAGTTTGTCTAGTAATAAAGATCCTGCAGTGTGTGATGCATGTCAGCAGGGCAAGAGCCATCAACTCTCCTTTTCATCCTCTAGTCGAGAAGTTAAGAATCCTCTAGAAATTGTGTTTTCAGATGTGTGGGGTCCTGCTGATGTTTCTGTCAGTGGTCATAAATACTATGTCAGTTTTATCGATGCTTATAGTCGCTTTACTTGGTTATATCTTATTAAGCGCAAATCTGATGTGTTCAATGTTTTTATTCAGTTTCAAACTCATGTTGAACGGCTTCTCAAGCACAAAATTATTCATGTTCAGTCTGATTGGGGTGGCGAGTATCGCAACCTCAACACCTTCTTTCAAAAGCTTGGGATCTCTCACCGTTTAGCATGTCCTCATACACATCAGCAAAATGGTACTGTTGAACGTAAGCGCCACATTGTTGAAACTGGCCTTACTTTACTTGCTCATGCATCTGTTCCTTTTCGGTTCTGGAGTGATGCCTTCACCACTGCTTGTTTTCTCATCAATCGTACTCCCACTAGAGTTCTTAATATGAAGACACCCATTGAATTGCTCTTACATGAAGTTCCTGACTACACTTTTTAAAGGTGTTTGGGTGTGCTTGTTGGCCTCACTTACGCCCCTACAATAAACGCAAGTTGGAATTCCGCTCTAAAAAATGTGTTTTTCTTGGGTATAGTTCTCTTCACAAGGGCTACAAATGTCTTCATGTTCCTACCAATCGTGTCTATATCTCTAGGGATGTCATCTTTGATGAAAAACTGTTTCCTTTTGCCAACCTACTGTCCTCCACTGTCGAGTCATCTCCACCTCCTTCCACTACTGTTCCTGCTGACCAATTTGTAGATGCTGCATATTCTCCTCCGTTGTTGTCTAACCATGGTGCAGGTACGGGTCGTGGAGCTCGGTTGGAGCTGCTAGAGGACGCCGCGCCGTCGTCTCCACTGTCTTCCGCGACACCTCCTACCGTGGCTGTGGATCACGTCGATCATGGCACTCCGTTGCATGGTCTTGATGGTCGTGCCCATGCAGACGCCCACGTCGCCTGGCCGACGTCGCCCTCTACTGCGACGCCCTCACCGCCTCCGCGTGGCCCTGCTGACCGTGCCCATGCAGTGGCCGATCCACCCGTGCATGGCACCGGGGATCGTGCCCATGCACCGGCGCTGATCGCCCGTCGCCCGCGCCCTCGTCGCCTGCGCACTCGTCGCCCGCGCCCTCGTTGCTGCGCACTTGTCGACCGCGCCTGTGTCGCCCGCGCCCACGTCGCCCGCGCCTATGTCGCCCGGGCCGTTAGTGCCCGAGCCTGCCTCGCCTCAGCGCGCCTCTCCAGCGCCCGCGCCTGCATCGCCCGCCTCGTCTGCGGCTGGGTCGCCTGCCTCTGCGGACAGTTCCTCTTCTGCACTGCCCGCTCCTTCGACGACAGTTGCTCCTGTGGCTCTTCGCCCGCATACACGCAGTCGCAGTGGTATTATTCGACCTCGTCAGCGCACTGATGGTACTGTTGCCTGGTATGCTGTGTCTTGCAGCTGCACTTGCTGATCCCTCTGCTGAACCTCGCAATTATCAAGCTGCTATGAGTGTGCCTCATTGGAGAGAAGCTATGGAATTGGAGTATCAAGCCTTGCTTCGTAATGAGACTTGGACACTTGTTCCTCCGCCACCTCGAGTTAATGTCATTGATTCTAAATGGGTCTTCAAAGTGAAGAAACATGCTGATGGGTCTATTGAGCGCTACAAAGCGCGTCTTGTTGCGAGAGGTTTTCGTCAACGCTATGGTCTTGATTATGAAGATACCTTCAGTCCAGTGATCAAGCCTACTACCATCAGGATACTTCTCTCCATTGTAGTTACTCGAGGTTGGTCTATGCGTCAGCTCGATGTGCAGAATGCCTTTCTTCATGGACTGTTGGAGGAGGAGGTGTATATGCGTCAGCCCCCTGGCTTTGTTGATTCGGCTCGTCCAGATTATCTATGTCGACTCACTAAAGCTCTCTATGGTCTGAAGCAGGCTCCTCGTGCTTGGCATGCGCGTCTTGCCACTGCGCTTCGTAGTCGTGGTTTTGTGCCCTCAACAGCTGATTCCTCATTGTTTCTTCTGCAGCAGTCCAAGGTTACTATGTACTTCTTGGTTTATGCGGATGGCATTATTCTTGTCGGTTCGTCTCCTATGGCTGCAGATGCTCTCATTCAGTCTTTGGGTGCTGATTTTGCTGTCAAGGACCTTGGTCAGCTTCATTTCTTTCTTGGCTTGGAAGTGACTCATCGTGACTGTGGCTTAATTTTGACACAGAAGAAGTATTCTTTGGCTCTATTGCAGAGAGCTGGCATGCTGAAGTGCAAGACAGTAGCGACTCCTATGTCTTCCACAGACAAGATCACTGCTGTAGATGGTGAGCTTCTTTCCTCTGCCGATGCCACTGAGTACAGGAGTATTGTTGGTGGTCTCCAGTACTTGACGATTACTCGTCCAGATATCTCTTTCGCTGTCAATCGATTTGCCAGTATCTTCATGAGCCTCGTGACACTCATTGGTCCGCCGTTAAGCGCATTTTGCGCTATGTGCGTCTTACAGTGTCCCACGGTCTCCATATTCGACCGAGTTCCTCTGTTGTGCTCTCGGCCTATTCTGATGCTGATTGGGCAGGCAATCCTGATGACAGGCGATCCACGGGGGGTTATGCAGTATTCTTTGGCTCTACCTTGATTGCCTGGAGTGCTCGCAAACAGGCGACAGTTTCTCGCAGTAGTACTGAAGCAGAATACAAGGCTGTTGGTAATGCTACTGCTGAGCTCATTTGGGTACAGTCGCTGATTAAGGAGTTGGGCATTCCCCAACCTAGACCTCCTATACTTTGGTGTGACAACATCGGTGCTACATACCTCTCTGCAAACCCGGTATTCCATGCCCGAACAAAGCACATCGAAGTTGATTTTCATTTTGTGAGGGAACGTGTTGCAAAAAGGCTACTACAAATCAAGTTCATCTCCTCTAAGGATCAACTTGCTGATATCTTCACGAAGCCATTACCTCTACCACAGTTTGAGGCTTGTAGGCGCAATCTTACCCTTCTTGATTCTTTACAAAGTGGCTAAGATTGAGGGAGGGTGTTAGACATGTATAGTAGCTGTATATGTATGTCATACCGTATGTGGTATAGACACCTGTATATGTATCTTGTATGCCTATATATATATGAGATATGCCTCTCCCTTGAAGCAGTGCCGGTTCCCCCAAACCCTATTCATTACAATATATGTACTAGACGAGTCCAGCAAAATCTGATCCTGTTTGTAGATAATTCGAAGCTAGATTCATAAAAAACATTCAGAAATTTAAACGTTAGTTCCTGGTGGTCGGTGCAATTGGTGCCCTCCGCTTTGCATGCCACCTCCAAGAGTTGGCTCGTTTATTATATTTTTGTGCAAAATCTACATCAATATCAGTGAACAACAGCCAAATACATGGACGAACTCTAATATGCACCATAAAAGGAAAGGTTTCAGAGATCCTAGATGCGGAAGAGGCACATACTTGTAGAGAGGAATAAGGAGGCAATGCGCAGTGAACATTTGATCAAGTCCAGCGGGAAGGAACTCCAACGCTAAGAAACAGACAATCTAGTAACATGGACGAACTCTAATCTGCACAATAAAAGGAAAGGTTTCAGAGATCTTAGAAGCGGAAGAGGCACATACTTGTAGAGAGGAATCAGGAGGCAATGCGCAGTGGCATTTGATCAAGTCACCAGATTCAGCTATGACCAGATTCAGCTACGACCAAGTGGAGCCTCGGAATCGCAATCGCATGGGAGGGAGGAATAGAATTAGCACGTAGGCCCTCTCGCCAGAGAGCAGAGTCCTTGCAGATTGAAACCGCGATCAGATCGCCTAGCGCCATGGCGGCGGCCCTAGGGTAAACACGGGATGGGGAATATAACAACATAGCGTCATGGCTTTTTTTTTAGAATAATATAATCATGGGTTAGTAGGGACCTTATGTTATTATTAAAGCCTAAGATTTAGGACGATTTGTGGTGCATCTCAACAAACGTCTTAACAAGCAACTCGACTACGGATCTGAAGACGAAATATAAAGCGTCGAATGCATAGCGTCTTTAGGTGACTCTTTTGTTGTAGTGTATGTTTTCAAAACAAAAGCTCTAGCACAAAAATAGTAATCCATGCTTCCCTCTGCGAAGGGCCATTCTTTTACTTTATGTTGAGTCAGTTGACCTACTTCTTTCTATCTTAGAAGCAAACACTTGTGTTAACTGTGCATTGATTCTTACATGTTTACTTATTGCACTTGTTATATTGCTTTATGTTGACAATTATCCATGAGATATGCATGTTGAAAGTTGAAAGCAATTGCTGAAACTTATATCATCCTTTGTGTTGCTTCAATGCATTCTACTTTGAATTTATTGCTTATGAGTTAGCTCTTATGTAAGTCTTGTTGATACTTGTCTTGAAAGTACTATTCATGAAAAGTTTTGCTATATGATTCAATTGTTTAGTCATTATCTTTTGTTAGCAATCTTTTGGTTCGAATCACTCCATCCATTTCATATGCTTTACAATAATGTTGATCAAGGTTATGTTGGTAGCATGTCACTTTAGAAATTATTTTTGTTATCGTTTACCTACTCGAGGGCGAGTAGGAACTAAGCTTGGGGATGCTTGATACGTCTCCAACGTATCTATAATTTCTGATGTTCCATGCTAGTTTTTATGACAATACCTACATGTTTTGTTCACATTTTATGTCATTTTTATGCATTTTCCGGAACTAACCTATTAACAAGATGCCGAAGTGCCAGTTCCTGTTTTCTGCTATTTTTGGTTTCAGAAATCCTAGTAAGGAAATATTCTCGGAATTGGACGAAATCAAGGCCCAGTATATTATAATTCCACGAAGCTTCCAGACGGAGAGGGCCAGAGGAGAGGCCCAGGGCCACCACACATGGTGGCGGCGCGGCCAGAGGGGCCCCTACTGTGTGGGCCCCCAGAACCCTTCCGACTCCGACTTTTCACCTATATAAGCCTCCCTGACCTAAATCCTCGACACGGAAAAGCCACGATACGAGAAAAGTTCCGGAGCCGCCGCCATCGCGAAGCCAAGATTCGGGGGACAGAAGTCTCTGTTCCGGCACGCCGCCGGGACGGGGAAGTGCCCCCGGAAGGCATCTCCATCGACACCACCGCCATCTCCATCAATGTTGTTGCTCCCATGATGAGGAGGGAGTAGTTCTCCCTCGAGGCTAAGGGCTGTACCGGTAGCTATGTGGTTAATCTCTCTCTTTGTACTCCAATACAATGATCTCATGAATTGCTTTGCATGATTGAGATCCATATGATGAGCTTTGTATCACTATTAATCTATGTGTTACTCTAGTGATGTTATTAAAGTAGTCTATTCCTCCTTCATGATGTAATGGTGACAGTGTGTGCATCGTGTAGTACTTGGCGTAGGTTATGATTGTAATCTCTTGTAGATTATGGAGTTAACTATATCTACGATAGTATTGATGTGATCTATTCCCCCTTTCATAGTGTAATGGTGACAGTGTGTATGCTATGTTAGTACTCGGTCTAAATTGCAAAGATCTATTATGCTCTAAAGGCTACTTAAATATGAATGCCGTATGTTGTGGCGCTTGTTAACTCCGGCTTGAGGGAGCTCTTGTAGCCCTACACAATGAATGGTGTTTGTTATCAAACAAGAGTATATGTAGCACAAGTGAGGAGAAGTTATTTATTTATTATGTGATCAATGTTGAGAGTGTCCACTAGTGAAAGTATGATCCCTAGGCGTTGTTTCCAAACACCGCTTACTTACTGTTCTACTGCATGTTTACTCGCTGCCATATTTATTTCAGATTGTTATTACCACTCATATTCATCTATACCACATGTGTTTTACTATCTCTTCGCCGAACTAGTGCACCTATACATCGACAAGTGTATTAGGTGTGTTGGGGACACAAGAGACTTCTTGTATCTTAATTGCAGGGTTGCTTGAGAGGACGATACGTCTCAAACGTATCCATAATTTCTAATGTTCCATGCTTGTTTTATGACAATACCTACATGTTTTGTTCACACTTTATATCATTTTGATGCATTTTCCGGAACTAACCTATTAACAAGATGCCATAGTGCCAGTTCCTGTTTTCTGTTTTTTGGTTCAGAAAGGCTGTTCGGGCAACATTCTCGGAATTCGACGAAACGAAGACCCAACATCTTATTTTTCCCGGACCTTCCAGAAAGTTAGAGTGGGACCAGAGGGGAGCCCTGGGCCCCACACGTGTTGGCCGCGCGCTCCACCCTGCCGCGCCCTAGTGTGAGGAGGCCCCGTGGCCCCTCCGACTCCGACTCTTCGCCTATTTAAGCCGTCGACCTAAAACATCGATACCGATTGAAGAAACTCCAGAAAAGCTCCAGGGGGGCCGCCGCCATCGTGAAACTCCAATTCGGGGACGAAGTCTCTGTTCCGGCACCCCCGGGACGGGGAATTGCCCCGGAGCCATCTCCATCGACACCACCGCCATCTTCATCGCCATGCTGTCTCCTATGATGAGGAGGAGTAGTTCTCCCCCGAGGCTGAGGGCTGTACCGGTAGCTATGTGGTTAATCTCTCTCTCTCTGTACTCAATACAATGATCTCATGAATTGCTTTGCATAATTGAGATCCATATGATGAGCTTTGTATCGCTACTAGTCTATGTGCTACTCATGTGATGTTATTGAAGTAGTCTATTCCTCCTGCATGGTGTAAAGGCGACAGTGTGTGCACCGTGTAGTTCTTGTCGTAGGTTATGATCATAATCTCTTGTAGGTTATGTAGTTAATTATTACTATGATAGTATTGATGTGATCTATTCCCCCTTTCATAGTGTAATGATGACAGTGTGTATGCTATGTTTGTTCTTGGTTTATTTTGCAAAGATCTATTATGCTCTAAGGTTACTTAAATATGAATGCTGAATGTTGTGGTGCTTGTTAACTCCGGCTTGAGGGAGCTCTTGTAGCCCTACACAATGAATGGTGTTTGTCATCCAACAAAAGAGTGTATGTAGCACAAATGAGAGAAGTTATTTATTTATTATGCGATCAATGTTGAGAGTGTCCACTAGTGAAAGTATGATCCCTAGGCCTTGTTTCCAATACTGCAAACACCGCTTACTTACTGTTCTACTGCATGTTTACTCGCTGCCATATTTATTTCAGATTGTTATTACCACTCATATTCATCTATACCACCTGTGTTCTACTATCTCTTCGCCGAACTAGTGCACCTATACATCTGACAAGTGTATTAGGTGTGTTGGGGACACAAGAGACTTCTTGTATCTTAATTGCAGGGTTTCTTGAGAGGACTATCTTTGACCTCTACCTCCCTGAGTTCGATAAACCTTGGGTGATTCACTTAAGGCAAACTTGCTGCTGTTCTACAAACCTCTGCTCTTGGAGGCCCAACACTGTCTACAAGAATAGAAGTACCGGTAGACATCAAGCTATTTTCTGGCGCCGTTGCCGGGGAGGTAAGGTAAAAGGTATTCACATCCTCCGACTACTAAGTTATTTATTAGCATTGTTGCCGGTGTGTGAGTGCTCGAAGCTATCTCCTTTAGACTCTGCAATTGCGTCTTTTTGTTTCTTGTTTTTATTTTCACTAGTTAGGCATAATGGAAAACAACAAAAAAATTAGTGAGCTTTTAAATCTTTTTCCTGATTTAGAATTGTTTGATACGAAAATTAAAAAACCTATGGAATCTTATTTACATGTTAGTAGAAATGTTATTAGTACGAATGCAATTACTGCTAATGCTATGAAAAAGTCTAAGCTTGGGGAAGCTAGTTTTTATGATCTTTGTAGCTTCCTAGTTTTAGGGGAGAAAATTTGCTCTGATAATACTTTACCTCCCATATGCGATAACTCTAATGATGCTTGTGATATTTCAAATCCACCTACTGAAAATATTCCTTTCAAGATACCTATGAAAACTATTGAACGTGTTATGGATAACCGCTATGAAGGGGATGGAACTGTCCATCCTGGAGATCATTTACTGTTTTTGCATGAATTATGCGGGTTATTCAAGTGTGCAGGTATCTCTATGGATGAAGTGAGGAAGAAACTATTCTCTATTTCGCTGTCTGGTAAAGCGGCGCATTGGTATAAATTGCTGAAGAATAGTCATTCTCTTGGTTGGGAGGAAATTGTATCTCTCTTTTATTCTAAATTTTATCCTCCTCATGAAGTGCATATTGATAGGAATTACATTTATAACTTTTATCCTCGTGATGGAGAGAGTATTTCCCAAGCATGGGGGAGATTGAAGTCACTAATGCTCAAATGTCCCATTCATGAGCTCCCCCGTAATGTTATTATTAATAATTTTTATGCAAGGCTTTCAGGACATCACAAGGACTATCTAGATGCCTGTTTGGAGGGATCTTTCACAAGCAAGGAGGTTGAAGCTAGATGGGATCTTCTTGATCGGATTGAGGAGAACGCTGAAGATTGGGAGAACGACAAAGGTAGAGAGTCAGGTATAAATTATGATTATGAATGCATTGAAACTTTTATGGATACTGATAAATTTCGAAATATGAGTGCTACTTATGGTCTTGACTCTCAAGTTGTTGCAAATCTTTATAAAGCTTTTGCTTCTCATTTTGAATTGCCTAGGAAGAATTTTGATAAGTATCATGAACCTTTTAAAGACACTTGCATGAAGGATGAAACTGTTATTAATGATTGCAATGAACATGTTCAAACTTCTGAAAATGCTATTTCCTATAAGCATGTTAATTTTTGTGGAATACATAGACCTTGTGGAATTAATCAAATCAAAGATGAATATTGTATCCATCATAGGAATGAAAAAACTAGAAAGTGGTCTAGGGCTCTAGATGATCTTGGTGAAAAAGTTTGTGCCCTCTATCCTTTTATTTGTGAACTTTGCCATAGAGTTGGTCATTTTAATTTTCAATGCTCCTCCAATGATAATTCGAACCCCATGAGTGCTGCAAATTTGTATTGTGATGATGAAATTATTCCTAATCAGCATGATGAACTTATCTTATTTTTGAAGTGTGAAGAGTTATCAAGAAAAACTTCTTTGTTAGATATTAACGATATTGATATTGATGATGTCCTGCATGGGTGTTTTTCTTATTGCATTAATAATTGCCATACAAATACTTACATACAGAATATTTTAGAAGATGACACTTTGCCAAAATATGATAGGACCGCTGTGTGTTTCAAACTTATTAATGAAAAGGAGGAATCCTCCCAAGTTTCTTCTATTGTTTCTAGAAATAAATCAGGTTATGTGGAAAAGCCTCCCTTCAAGCCTCTTCCTCCTAAAGAAAGGAACGAGGAGAAGGAAAAGAAGAAGAAGAAGAAGAAGAAGCGGGGGAATAAAAAGAAAGAGGTAATGACATATCCCCGCGTGTATGAGGTAACGATAGGTAACCGTAAGTATGTTGCTCCTAATGATTATTATGATAATGAATCTGAGTACAATGATCTTCCTATGCCCTTTACCCATATTAGTGATCATGATTTGGAAGAGCACACTACCTTTGATATTGGAAATCTCTTTGGTACTGATTATGAAAGTAATGATGATAGCACTATTCATGTTCCCTCAAATGATGATATTGAAAGCTCTAAGCTTAGGGATGTTGTGCTTGAAGATCCTATATTTGAGACCTTTACTTTTAGTGAAAATGATGATATTACATATTCTGGTTTAGATAATCGCTATAGAGATGGATATGACACATGTTACAATTATCCTTATGAAACTTGTCATAGTTATGATGGGCTTGCCAAAAACCATTCCCTTAGTATGCAACTTGTTTACCATGTTCAAATTCTTGATAATGATCCTGCTCCAATTACTATTAATGAGAAGAGTTTTTCTTATGTCAAAAATAATGATACCTTTATGCATATGAACCATGATAAGAATGTTTTAAGTGATGGTTATATTGTGGATTTCATCAATGATGCTACTGAAAGTTATTATGAGAGAGGGAAACACGGTTGTATGCATCTTAATAATATTAAGTTTCCCCTCTTTATGTTGAGAATCTTGAAGTTACTCGTGTCTTATCTTCTTATGCTTGTCACTTTGTTATTCATGAATTTATTTGTGTACAAGATTCCTTTTCATAGGAAGAGGGTTAGGCTTAAATTTGTTTCATACTTGCTTTTCGATGCTCTTTTTGCTTCAACTCTCATCCTTATGAGAGCATCATCATTAAAATTGTGAGCCCATCTTAATGGCTATAAAGAAAGCACTTCTTGGGAGATAACCCATGTGTTTATTTTGCTACTGTTTGTTGAGTCTTGGAAGTTGTTACTACTGTAGCAACCTCTCCTTATCATGTTTTTGTGCCAAGTAAAGTCTCTATAGTAAGGTTGATACTAGATTTGGATTACTGCGCAGAAACAGATTTCTTGTCTGTCACGAATTTGCGCAGAACTCTCTGTAGGTAACTCAGAAAAATCTGCCAATTTACGTGTGTGATCCTCAGATATGTACGCAACTTTCATTAGCTTTGAGTTTTTTCGTTTGAGCAAGTTAAGTGCCCCTGCAAATTTCGTCTTTACGGACTGTTCTGTTTTGACAGATTTTGCCTTTTATTTCGCATTGCCGCTTTTGCTATGTTGAATGATGTGGTGACCCAGCGTACCACTGCATGGTGTAGTACACAAGTCGTTGACATAACACAAGTGAAACACCGTTCCACTCATATTACATCCCTCAAAGTGGTACAACAGAAACATATGCGAGTCCAAGGTATGTCTATAGAAGGATACATAAGCTGTTTACAGAAGATCAACACAGCCTCCTACTTTACAGTGAGGTAAAACTTAAAATAAAGCTCTAGAAGAACGACTCGTAGTCTAACTAATTGCTAACTTAAGCTTCAGAGCTACTAGGCTTGCTATAGAAATCTAGCTAATTAGGTGCTAGGATTAGGGAAAGGCTCCCTTCTATTACTAGTCTAAGTTTTCACTCTAGTTGTTGCAGAAGTTGACTTCATTGACTTCTTTGCTTGGGTTCTTCATCTTGTTGCAGTTGACTCCTTTGTCTTTGAGTTCTACGGTAGTTTATCCTCCGGTGCCTCCATAGCTAAGCAGGGGATTTAAGAGTGGGATGAGTACGAGCGTACTCAGCAAGTTCATATTAGGGAAATAGGTGTATCATGCACTAGCTACAGCCACATACCAGAAAGTCATAGGCGAATGCAAGTTTTCATAAACATTTCTTCAAAAGGTTTATTTTATTCCGAAAACTATGCCCGTCAGTCTTCACAGTTGACTAGAACTTCATGGAGTTCCTTTCCTGCCGCGTTCGCAGTTCCCTTCCCGGAACAGGGAGTGACAGCCACAATTTGATACACTCTGCAGAGGTGCGTTACTTTTCCCATAAGAGAACTTATCCTTGTTGCCAACCGGGCTTAAGTATCCGTCCACACTTCCTTGGTGTGAGGCCAGGTATAAGATCCAAGCCAATCACTGCCTTCTCCGCGACCCTGCAAACCCACCCTTTTGTCCATCCGTACACCCCCGGTAGACATCTCCCGATCATACGGCTTTACCCCCGGTGTACTATGGACAATCCCTCATAGACGGTAGAGCCTCTCATCCAAACGTCCGGATGGGGATTTTAAAGGATTTCCCAACCTACGGCAGTGTTATCTCCAACACCCCGCCAGGCTCTATCAAGTCCGTTGGCGTGCAGGAGGGAAAAGATACAGCTGACTTCCCCAGAGCCATTATAGATCTTATGGTTAACGCGATATGTACGGCGCTAGAATCACTGGACGACATTGGTACTTAATCCTAGATGAATAGTACCCGTGCAATGGAACCTCCACCAATCAACACATACCATGGTTCCATTGCCCACCACATAGTCATATTCATAATTGTAAAATAATATTTGCTTTTCAATGCAAGAGTGATAAGTATAGTACTTTGCATATAATTTGATAAAAATAATCAAATGACATGAGCAAGCGATGAACTTGCCTTCCTTGACTGCAAGATTATGCAGGCAAAAGCTTCGATGCGTGAGAACTCCAAATTCTGAAATACCATCATTGTCCGGTAAGGACAATGTTTAAAGAACTGGCAAAGATGCTATAATGCATAGTATGAGATGCAATCGTCCCGAGCGTAACTTAACCTCGATGATTTAGGATGTATGAGTTATAAAGATTTCTTTAGGGTTGGTTGTACTTTTAGAATGGTTCTCAAACAAGGTTCTTATTAAGGTTTGGTTATATTAACATCCTATCCAAGTGATATAAGACATCATAACAATCTTACACATAAAGAATAGTGGTGGAATAATATGTAAAGAACAGTTGTCAATTTTAAGTTCTACAGAACATGGTTGATGATTACTTCTACTATACTTCAAAAGAATAACTTTTGAAGAACATGTTGTTTAAGAAATATTTAGTATTTCAAAGAAGGATTAGGGCTTCTAAGGTTTGATTGACATTTGTATTTCAAAAGAATAACTTTTGAAGAACAGGTTAAATAAGGATATGAACTACTATACATAGGAGCTATGTAACTCTAGGGTTTACTATTGGGTTCATTTAATTTCACTAATAGGAACTAGTTGGTTCTTAACTTGGAATGGGTTTCTATATAACAAGTATTGGTAGGTTTATTGCTATGGTTTCTTCTAAGCATCATATCAAAGGATGATGGTCAAGATGGTTCTATAAATTAGCTATTAAGGTTTACTATGGTTTCACAACTGCTTCATTAAGTGATCTCTAATTGCTTCTAAACTAAATGGTTTATCATTTCTTTAATAGGGTTTAGTTGGATAGGAGCATGTAATGTGAATTACTACACAAGGTTGATACTAGGATTCATCATTATAGTTCTACTAGGTTTTGATGGTTGAGATTGATCCTAATGGTATGGTATATAGGAGTGGTGATCAATGGTACTAATCCAATTAGCAAGTTAGGGTTTATACCTAGGTGATACTAGTTAATCATATAGGTTTTAATTAAGAACTAGCAAAAGTGCCCGTGCGTTGCACCGGGAGAAAAAATAGCAAAGTAATTTATCATTGGTACCGCTGCAGCAGAAACATAGCTTCAAGCAATTAATTAACCTCTGGTGTTAATGTGAAGAACATTAAGGTAAAGACCTATCTCAGTGGTACACAATTGTTGAGGAGTAGCTAATAAGTATAACATCCTAAAATCTAATGTTAGTATCTGTTTGAATACAAGCAGATAAATAACTCTATTTTTCAATTTTTTAACATTATTTAATATTCTCTATGTGAAACTCTGTAGCTGTGAATTGAAAGTGAGATATGCTTCTATGTTTGTAGTATCGGAGGAATATGTATATGTTTCCACTTCACAATGAAATTATAATTTTGTTAAGAAACAATTCCATTTGTCTAGTTGAAGCACATGTACATGATTCCAATATGAGCTTGATCCAGGGTGATGAAAATCTACAACTATATACTTGGAAATTTCGTTACCGGTCCTAGAACCAAAAGTGTGATAGCTCTTACCAAATTCTGCAGTCAACTGACTTTCCCAAACTGAAGAAGTACTCCGTTGCATCATACAGAAGAAGCATTGGCATTTAACTGGTTTTCTACTTACTCGATCTTATTTGGCCGAGCCGTTGAGAATAATTGTAAGATGGATTGGACTGCAGTACTACTCCTAGTCCCTCACGTGCAAGCAGTACCCAGAGCGGACACCAGGAAGAAACATCGAGTTGCAAAGAAGAAAATACATCATATAGAACCAATACTTATGAAACCACAAATTTGACAAATGAGTTGCCTTTTTATATAATCTACTATCTTTGAACGGGATATAATCTACTATCTACCATCTACCACCACATCAAAGAATCAATCGCAAGTATTGCTCTTGTCACAATCGTGTGAAACCGGAAAAATTCAGAATCGTGTTGAAGAAAAGAGGAGGAAGCGGTGGATCCAGATTCACGAGCAACTGATTTTCGACCTACACTCCTCCATGATCATGTGTCGTATTTGGCCAGCACAACCACAGGCACCCATAGTTGTATTTCTCCTAATCCCATTCCTAGATCCTCTCCCTGAAGCATCAATCGATTAAATCATGTCCTTCACGAAGACCATAGCTAGCTCCCCACACCACAGTCGATCCGGCGACGCGGTGAGCATGTACCCCTTCCAGCAATACAGAAAGCGCCAGTGCCTCCATTGATTAGAGTCCAGGTAGCGCACCTCATCGAGCTGTTCTACAGATTCCCTTCACCTCGGTGAGGGCGGCACATGCATCGACCCTCACATCCTCTTGCGGCAAGCAGGGTGGCGGCGGCGCCCACGTGCCACGGCAGAGTCCTGGCACCCGGCGGTCGGCATCTGTTCCTCCATGTCGCCGTCGGTAGGGAGCAGCCCCGCAGCACTGCAGCAGCAGTCTCGAATTGACCCGGGGTCAACGGCCCAGTTCTGATAGCCCCAGGTCCCAGCGTGCGTCCATCCTCGTGGAACTCCCGTCGGAGATGCAGAGGAGCAAGGCCGACAATGACGGTGGAACTGCAGACGGCGGAGCGCGTGGGTGGCACTCTCCTGTCCGTGGAGAATGACCGTGCGTGGGCTTCTACGGTGGTAGGCTTGACCTTCTCCTCGACGGTGGAGAGACATGGCCGGTGGTAGTTGTCAATCTATCATCGTAGAGTGGGATATGGGAACCCCTGCTCGACCTCGTCACACCAGCGGGGGCTCGCCGTAGTCGCCGAATCGTCGGTCTTGAAAGTTACCTTACCGGGACTCTTTTCCTTTCCACTGGACTCGGTTAAAGGATCGTTCACTTGTTTATTTGGCCCTGGGCCCATGGGTTTGACGTGTCTCACGGTAGGAACGAGGAGGATGAACCGAAACAAAAGGAAACTCAACGAACCGTTTTTTACGGGATGGCAGTCCATGTAATTTTGAGGAGAAGCAGGGGCAAAAACAGACGGACCAACAAGAAACCCTTTTGCTTTTATTATTAGGTATAGATAGGAACATGAAATGATAATCTTATGTGACTTGGTTTATGCTAGTGGATCATAAGCATGCATTCATTTGTTTCTTACTAGGGTTCTATAGGTATAGATGAAGCTTATATGATTACATGAGCTAAACCCCTAGGGTTTTAGGATTGCAACTATTTAGGATGAACACATAAAATAATGGAATCCAGTTTCTAACTTAGAATAAAACTAAGGTTTCTAAATTATGATCCAATTCTTAAAGTAATACTTGGTACTAGAACTAATGTGATTAAGTACTTGAAATAGAGTTATTAATAATTTTAACATGCTATTAATTTTTAGAGGGTTTAAGAATTAAAATAATTACTAGTTAGGGTTTAATTAGAAATCAGGGTTTCCTAGTTATTGTTAGGTTTTAAAGTATTTAACTTGTTAACTTAAGAATGTTTAAGTAAATAATTGTTGAGCTACCAAAATGATATTGGCTTTTACTATTTTCTTGAGTTATTACTATTTAAAGAAAATAAAAATAGCAATTTGCAAATTAGGGTTTATGAATTACCACTAATAATTAAATTAATGCAAATATGGTAAATAAAATTAATCTTAACATTTTACTTAGTTACTGAATAGTTAAAATTTAAGTTTGGAACTTAATTATTTATTGAATTCAATTTGCATTTTAAATAAATGAAAAGGCATAATTAAAGAAGTTAAAAATAAATGAATTTTTATTTTGACACAAATTTTTGTTTTATATTTTATTTGAATAGAGTTTATTTTTGTGAGCATTTTGATATATTATTTGCATTTTTATGAGTTGAAATGAATTTTATATGATTTTTCAAAGTTTCAGCAATTTCTGGAATTTGAAATAAAGCAAAAATCTACACATACCGATTCACTTCTACCTCTAGGCACTGACAAGTGGGTCCCTTTGACTAGTCAACGCCACGCGGGCAAAGACCAGTCAATGATGTCTGAGGCCCCACCCACGTCGACTTCGCCGGAGAGCCGTGGCGACGGCGACGACGCTCCGACCATCCCGCGAGTGCGGGAGTATACCAAACGATTCGCCCGACGTATTGAGCATGTTAGGGGTGACGCCGCTATGAAAAGGTCACCGGAGTGGCGACGACGAGCATGTGCTGCGGCGGCACAACTCCCGCGAACTCGGCAACGAAGCTACGGTGGATCCTAAGATGCAATAAATAGCTCTAACGACGCGCATTCTCACCGTGAGACTGAGGGTGTGGTCGTCGACGACGATTGAGGTCGGAGCCAGCCGGGAATTCGCCGATACCGGCGAGGTGCTGCAGAAGGGGATCGTCGACCGCGTGTCTGCGGCCTCCCCTTCTCGATTCCAGCTGGATGATCCCCGTGTTCGAGCGCATCTCCTCGACTCCTTATTGAGCTCCTGGTGGTCTAATCGGCGGTTAGCCGGAGAACTGACCGGCTATGACTTTGATTCCAGTGAGAGATAGAGAGGGATAGAGAGGGAATGGTGGCTTGGAGGAGATCAAGGAGAGCACGGAGGTTTGATACGTCTCCAACGTATCGATAATTTCTTATGTTCCATGCTACTTTATTGATGATATCTACATGTTTTATGCACACTTTATGTCATATTCGTGCATTTTCGGAACTAACCTATTAACAAGATGCCGAAGTGCCAGTTCCTGTTTCTGTTTTTGGTTTCAGAAATCCTAGTAACGAAATATTCTCGGAATTGGACGAAATCAACGCCCAGGTTCCTATTTTGCCCGGAAGCATCCAGAACACCCGAGAGTCCGCGAGGGGGCCCTGTGGGCCCAGATGATAGGGTGGCGCGGCCAGGGCTGGGCCCGCGCCACCCTATGGTGTGGTCGCCCCTTCGCCCCTCCGCTGCCCTTTCGCCTATATAAAGCCCCCGCATCGAAAACCCTTACGGAGGAAGCCACGGTACGAGAAAAGTTCCGAGCCGCCGCCATCGAAGCCAAGATCCGGGGACAGGAGTCTGTTCCGGCACCCAGACGGGAAGTGCCCCGAAGGCTTCTCCATCGACACCGCTGCCATCTCCACCGCCATCTTCATCAAGCTGCTCCCATGAGGAGGGAGTAGTTCTCCATCGAGGCTCGGGGTGTACCGGTAGCTATGTGGTTAATCTCTCTCCTATGTACTTCAATACAATGATCTCATGAGCTGCCTTACATGATTGAGATTCATATGAGTTTTGTATCACTACTATCTATGTGCTACTCTAGCAAAGTTATTAAAGTAGTTCTATTCCTCCTGCACGTGTGTAAAGGTGACAGTGTGTGCACCGTGTTAGTACTTGGTTTATGCTATGATCATGATCTCTTGTAGATTGCGAAGTTAACTATTGCTATGATAATATTGATGTGATCTATTCCTCCTACATATGCATGAAGGTGACAGTGTGCATGCTATGCTAGTACTTGGTTTAGTCTTTTGATCTATCTTACACTAAAGGTTACTAAAATATGAGCATTATTGTGGAGCTTGTTAACTCCGGCATTGAGGGTTCGTGTAATCCTACGCAATGTGTTCATCATCCAACAAGAGTGTAGAGTATGCATTTATCTATTCTGTTATGTGATCAAAGTTGAGAGTGTCCACTAGTGAAAGTCTATTCCCTAGGCCTTGTTCCTAAATACTGCTATCACTGCTTGTTGTTTTTTGCGTTACTACTGCTGCGTTACTACTGCATGTTTACTTCCCGCAATATTACTACCATCAACGCACGCCAGCTATCTTCGGCGCCGTACTACTGCTCATACTTATTTATACCACCTGTATTTCACTATCTCTTCGCCGAACTAGTGCACCTATTAGGTGTGTTGGGGACACAAGAGACTTCTTGCTTTGTGGTTGCAGGGTTGCATGAGAGGGATATCTTTGACCTCTTCCTCCCTGAGTTCGATAAACCTTGGGTAATCCACTTAAGGGAAACTTGCTGCTGTTCTACAAACCTCTGCTCTTGGAGGCCCAACACTGTCTACAAGAATAGAAGCACCCGTAGACATCAAGCACTTTTCTGGCGCCGTTGCCGGGAGGGAAGGTAAACGGCACTCACACATTGGCAAGCCCGGCAACTAAGCACTTTTCCTCCCTCGTCAACTACGCGCCAAGCACTTTTCTGGCGCCGTTGCCGGGGAGGAAAGGTAAAAGGCACTCATACTTCGGTTCCAGGTAACAGTACTTTTCTGGCGCCATTGTGTGTGTGCTCGAAGCTATTTCCTTTAGACTCTGCAATTGCGACATTTGGTTTCTTGTTTACACTAGTTAGGCATAATGGACAACAATGACCTTTTTATTCTATTTCCTGATTTAAGACATGGATGGTTTGATGCGAAAATTAAAAAAACCATGGAACATATTAATATGAATGCTTTGAACACCATTGTTGTTAATGATATGGAAAATTCTAAGCTTGGGGAAGCTGGTTTTGATGAGCATGATATTTTTAGTCCCCCAAGCATTGAGGAGAAAATTTACTTTGATGATACTTTGCCTCCTATTTATGATGATTATAATGATAGTAGTCTTTTGTTACCACCTGTTATGGAGGATAAATTTGATTATGATTACAATATACCTCCTATATTTGATAGCTACTTTGTTGAATTTGCTCCCACTACAATTAATAAGAATGACTATGCTTATGTTGGGAGTAGTAATTATTTTATGCATGAGACTCATGATAAGAATGCTTTATGTGATAGTTATATTGTTGAGTTTGCTCATGTTGCTACTGAAAGTTATTATGAGAGAGGAAAATATGGTTGTAAAAATTTTCATGTTACTAAAATGCCTCTCTATGTGCTGAAATTTTTGAAGCTACACTTGTTCTATCTTCCTATGTTTGTTACTTTGCTCTTCATGAACTTGTTTATTTACAAGATTCCTATGAAATGTGTTTTGAATTTGCCTCTTGATGCTCTCTTTTGCTTCAACTTCTATTTCTTGCGAGTGCATCATTAAAACTGCTGAGCCCATCTTAATGGCTATAAAGAAAGAACTTCTTGGGAGATAACCCATGTGTTTATTTTACTACAGCAATTTTTGTTTTGTTGAGTCTTGGAAGTTGTTTACTACTGTAGCAACCTCTCCTTATCATGTTTTTGTGCCAAGTAAAGTTTCTATGTTAAAGTTGATGTTATATTTGGGATCGCTGCGCAGAAACAGCATTGCTGTCTGTCACGAATCTGGGCACAGGCCTCTGTAGAAAATTCGAAAAAATCTGCCAATTTACGAGCGTGATCCTCAGATATGTACGCAACTTTCATTAGTTCTGAGTTTTTCCATTTGAGCAAGTCTGGTGCCATCTTAAAATTCGTCTTTACGGACTGTTCTGTTTTTGACAGATTCTGCCTTTTATTTCGCATTGCCTCTTTTGCTATGTTGGATTCATTTCTTTGATCCATTAATGTCCAGTAGCTTTATGCAATGTCCAGAAGTGTAAAGAATGATTGTGTCACCTCTGAACATATGAATTATTAATTGTGCACTAACCCTCTAATGAGTTTGCTTGAAGTTTGGTGTGAAGGAAGTTTTCAAGGGTCAAGAGAGGAGTATGATATACTATGATCAAGAGGAGTGAAAGCTCTAAGCTTGGGGATGCCCCCGTGGTTCACCCCTGCATATTTTAAGAAGACTCAAGCCTCTAAGCTTGGGGATGCCCAAGGCATCCCCTTCTTCATCGACAACATCATCAGGTTCCTCCCCTGAAACTATATTTTTATTCAATCACATCTTGTGTTCTTTACTTGGAGCGTCGGTTTGTTTTTGTTTTTGTTTTTGTTTGAATAAAATGGATCCTAGCATTCACTTTGTGGGAGAGAGACACGCTCCGCTGTTGCATATGGACAAATATGTCCTTAGGCTTTACTCATAATGTTCATGGCGAAGTTTCTTCTTCGTTAAATTGTTATATGGTTGGAATTGGAAAATGCTACATGTAGTAATTCTAAAATGTCTTGGATAATGTGATACTTGGCAATTGTTGTGCTCATGTTTAAGCTCTTGCATCATATGCTTTGCACCCATTAATGAAGAAATACATAGAGCTTGCTAAAATTTGATTTGCATATTTGGTCTCTCTAAGGTCTAGATAATATCTAGTATTGAGTTTTGAACAACAAGGAAGACGGTGTAGAGTCTTATAATGTTTACAATATGTCTTTTATGTGAGTTTTGCTGCACCGGTTCATCCTTGAGTTTGCTTCAAATAACCTTGCTAGCCTAAACCTTGTATCGAGAGGGAATACTTCTCATGCATCCAAAATCCTTGAGCCAACTACTATGCCATTTGTGTCCACCATACCTACCTACTACATGGTATTTCTCCGCCATTCCAAAGTAAATTGCTTGAGTGCTACCTTTAAAATTCCATCATTCACCTTTGCAATATATAGCTCATGGGACAAAATAGCCTTAAAAACTATCGTAGTATTGAATATGTACTTATGCACTTTATCTTTTATTAAGTTGCTTGTTGTGCGATAACCATGCTTCTGGGGAACGCCATCAACTATTGTTGAATATCATGTGAGTTGCTATGCATGTCCGTCTTGTCTGAAGGATCTATCACCTTAGTGGTTGGAGCATGCAAAATTGTTAGAGAAGAACATTGGGCCGCTAACTAAAGCCATGAATCATGGTGGAAGTTTCAGTTTTGGACATACATCCTCAATCTCATATGAGAATAATAATCATTGCTACATGCTTATGCATTTAAGAGGAGTCCATTATCTGTTGTCCATGTTGTCCCGGTATGGATGTCTAAGTTGAGAATAATCAAAAGCGAGAAATCCAAAATGCGAGCTTTCTCCTTAGACCTTTGTACAGGCGGCATGGAGGTACCCCTTTGTGACACTTGGTTGAAACATGGCATGCAAAGATCCGGTAGTCCAAGCTAAGTAGGACGAGGTGCGGGCACTATTAGTATACTATGCATGAGGCTTGCAACTTGTAAGATATAATTTACATAACTCATATGCTTTATTACTACCGTTGACAAAATTGTTTCATGTTTTCAAAATAAAAGCTCTAGCACAAATACAGCAATCGATGCTTTCCTCTTTGAAGGACCATTCTTTTACTTTTATTGTTGAGTCAGTTTACCTATCTCCCTCCACCTAAGAAGCAAACACTTGTGTGAACTGTGCATTGATTCCTACATATTTGCATATTGCACTTGTTATATTACTTTATGTTGACAATATCCATGAGATATACATGTTATAAGTTGAAAGCAACCGCTGAAACTTAATCTTCCTTTGTGTTGCTTCAATGCCTTTACTTTGATTTATTGCTTTATGAGTTAACTCTTATGCAAGACTTATTTATGCTTGTCTTGAAGTACTATTCATGAAAAGTCTTTGTCATATGATTCATTTGTTTACTCATGTCATTACCATTGTTTTGATCGCTGCATTCATTACATATGTTTACAAATAGTATGATCAAGATTATGATGGCATGTCACTTCAGAAATTATCTTTGTTATCGTTTTACCTGCTCGGGACGAGCAGAACTAAGCTTGGGGATGCTGATACGTCTCCAACGTATCGATAATTTCTTATGTTCCATGCTACTTTATTGATGATATCTACATGTTTTATGCACACTTTATGTCATATTCGTGCATTTTCTGGAACTAACCTATTAACAAGATGCTTGCCAGTTTTTCTGCTGTTTTTGGTTTCAGAAATCCTAGTAACGAAATATTCTCGGAATTGGACGAAATCAACGCCCAGGTTCCTATTTTTCCCGGAAGCATCCAGAACACCCGAGAGCCGCCAGAGGGGGCCTGTGGGCCCAGATGATAGGGTGGCGCGGCCAGGGCTGGGCCCGCGCCACCCTATGGTGTGGTCGCCCCTTCGCCCCTCCGACGCTGCCCTTTCGCCTATATAAAGCCCCCGCATCGAAAACCCTTACGAGGAAGCCACGGTACGAGAAAAGTTCCGAGCCGCCGCCATCGCGAAGCCAAGATCCGGGGGAGGAGTCTCTGTTCCGGCACCCGCCGGACGGGGAAGTGCCCCGGAAGGCTTCTCCATCGACACCGCTGCCATCTCCACCGCCATCTTCATCAACGCTGCTGCTCCCATGAGGAGGGAGTAGTTCTCCATCGAGGCTCGGGCCTGTAGCTATGTGGTTAATCTCTCTCCTATGTACTTCAATACAATGATCTCATGAGCTGCCTTACATGATTGAGATTCATATGAGTTTTGTATCACTACTATCTATGTGCTACTCTAGCAAAGTTATTAAAGTAGTTCTATTCCTCCTGCACGTGTGTAAAGGTGACAGTGTGTGCACCGTGTTAGTACTTGGTTTATGCTATGATCATGATCTCTTGTAGATTGCGAAGTTAACTATTGCTATGATAATATTGATGTGATCTATTCCTCCTACATATGCATGAAGGTGACAGTGTGCATGCTATGCTAGTACTTGGTTTAGTCTTTTGATCTATCTTACACTAAAGGTTACTAAAATATGAGCATTATTGTGGAGCTTGTTAACTCCGGCATTGAGGGTTCGTGTAATCCTACGCAATGTGTTCATCATCCAACAAGAGTGTAGAGTATGCATTTATCTATTCTGTTATGTGATCAAAGTTGAGAGTGTCCACTAGTGAAAGTCTATTCCCTAGGCCTTGTTCCTAAATACTGCTATCACTGCTTGTTACTGTTTTACTGCGTTACTACTGCTGCGTTACTACTGCATGTTTACTTCCCGCAATATTACTACCATCAACTGCACGCCAGCGAGCTATTTTCTGGCGCCGTACTACTGCTCATACTTATTTATACCACCTGTATTTCACTATCTCTTCGCCGAACTAGTGCACCTATTAGGTGTGTTGGGGACACAAGAGACTTCTTGCTTTGTGGTTGCATGCATGAGAGGGATATCTTTGACCTCTTCCTCCCTGAGTTCGATAAACCTTGGGTAATCCACTTAAGGGAAACTTGCTGCTGTTCTACAAACCTCTGCTCTTGGAGGCCCAACACTGTCTACAAGAATAGAAGCACCCGTAGACATCAAGGTTCTCCCCTTCTATTTATAGGCCGAGGCTAGGTCAGAATCGTCGGCGCGTCGCCGGAGACGGCACGGATGTGGCGACGAGGATGAACTCGATCCGGGCACGAATCTTGGCACATTTGGGATAGGCTCGGACACGAGAGACATTGGAGAAGGTTCTGGATTCGCCTGCAACGTCCGAGGTCATCCCTATCCTCGTCGAGGTCGTGGCCTGCTGGCGCAGGCGTGCTGTCGACGCCGGGGAAGAAGAAGAGAGGTCCGTCGCACGATTTTTGACGCAACCAAAAACGGTACGGTGGTGTTGGGCTGACTTCGTTCCTGGGCTGGGCTACTGGTGGGCTTGGTGTGGAGATGGTTGTTGGGCTGTTGCGATGCTGAGGTCCACCAGGGTAAATCCTTCTCTCTTCTATTACATTTTTATTTTCTGTTTTTATTTTCTGTTTTTATTTTCTGTTTTTATTTACTGATTTGAATTTACTATTTGAATTCAAATTTGAATTCTGTTTTGGGTTGCAGGTCCTATAATACCTGAAAATTAGTATAATTTGATAATGATGCTTACTGCATTATGTTGTTGTTTAAACAAGTATTGTAATCTTGGTTATATTTTATGAGATTTGAGGAGAGTAGAAATGGGTTTAAGTATTTACCTCAATTCTCTTATATTTAGAAACCAAATTTACTTAAATGGTTTGGAACTTGATAACAAGTGAATGGTGAAAATATTATTAGGTTTAACTAATGTGCTTAACAACATTATTGTTCTATATATATACTTATAACTAGAGTTTTAAGATAAATGGTAATGAGGATGGAATTGAATCATGATTTCATGTGGAGAATTTATTTTTAAGAGTTTAAGAAAATGGTTGAACAAACTCTATAATTACTAATCTTACTTAGCAACTTCTAGCTTAAATTATCTTTGATAGATTCTATGCTCATCATGGTTAACTCAACTACTTATATGAATACTATTTTATTTGGTTCACTAAACAAGGTATCTGGATAGTAGTAGAGTATTGGTTTCATTCTACTCACCAAATGGCATTTAGTCCTTAGGTATATATGGCTTGGTTGATACTTGTGATCTATGATACACAAGTTAGGACATAATATTTTATGTAGATTGGTTCCATATGACAAGGTTTATGGTTTTGGGAATACTTCACTATTTGAAGTATTAAATAGGCATGAGGCATGGCAGGGTTTTATTTATCATCCAAAGTGATGCTTGGATTGGAATTCAAATATGGTCTAGGTTTAAGTAGTGATCACTAATAGAATATGGCTCTCACCTCCAAGATTAAAGGTTGGTTTGAACAAGTAAGATTTAATACTACCCTAATATTCTCTAGGATAGACATGGATATGATTAGCATCTATATTCTCTCTCACTTCTAAATGTCTTCTAATATCCTAAGGTCCTACTCAAGAGATGATGATATGATCCTCTAAATACATGGTTTGCCTAGGAATTCTACCTTGGTATCTTATGTAGCTTGTTCTTCTGGAAATCTGATAAACCTGCATCTTGTGGTATGCCTCCACCTCCTAGCTTCTTCATATAGATCCTAGCTAATGTATGGAGTGGCTCTATGTGTTGGTTTCCTTGTATCATGCTACAAGATGATCAAATGGATGAAGGGTGTGGCTCCTTTTATAGGCTTGGGCAAGCTCTAGTATCATGACACATAGGTGGGTGACTCTTGTTTTGGTTTGATGAGTAAGGTGCTTGGTTGTCATGCCCTCATCCATAGCAATCCTTTGAGCATGAGGTGGCATAGCTTGGAGTGCAAGTCATGTAGATATTTTCATCCTATGTGGCATGATCCTTATCCTCTCATATGAATTATATTTGGATAGCCAAGTGGCATTTGTTACTAAATATCTTGTGGATGGTTTTATTATTGTGGATGAGTCACTATATCATACACTACAAGAAAAGTTGCCATGGCCGACGAAGTTGAAGTCGCGCCGTGGTTGCTGGTGTACCATGGCCGACGATTTTGGGTCTGTCCGTTGTGCATGTCAAAATGTTTTTTTCTTGTTTTTGAGGCCACCTAGCCCGACGAAAACGGCCAAAACGTGGCGTATGGTGGCCCGGGACGTGGTGCATCTCGAAATCTCGGGTTCGCCGGCCGAGTCAACGCAAATCCGCACCGCCGAGGGATGTAGGGCCCAGATGGCAGCCTCTCTGGCATTGTTTTCTTTCTCGATCGCGCCATCTCGTTCAGCGCTCTCCGATCGAGCCGTTTATGATGCAGGATCATGGGTCCCGCATGTCATCCTCTATGAAGCAAAATTCTTTCTATTCTTGGATTTTTTTTGACCACCTGATTTCTGGCTACTTCCTTTTCTTTTGATCCCTTGCCGCCTTTGAAACGTTGAGACCGCTGCTGCTAAATGGGACCCGCATGTCATCCTCTATGTGCAATCAACTTTCTTTTCTTGGAGTTTTTTTGGCACCGCATATTTGGTCACTTGCCTTTTCTTTCGATCCCCTGCCGCCTCTCAAACGGTGATACCGCTGCTGCTAAATGGGACCCGCATGTCATCCTCTATGTACTGTAAAACTTTCTTTTCTTGAATTATTTTTGGCACCTCATATTTGGTCACTTGCCTTTTTCTTTCGATCCCGTCCCGCCTCTCAAACGGTGATACCGCTGCTGCTAAATGGGACCCGCATGTCATCCTCTATGTACTATAAAACTTTCTTTTCTTGAATTATTTTTGGCTCCTCATATTTGGTCACTTGCCTTTTTCTTTCGATCACGTGCAGCCTCTCAAACGGTGATACCGCTGCTGCTAAATGGGACCCGCATGTCATCCTCTATGTACTATAAAACATTCTTTTCTTGAATTATTTTTGGCTCCTCATATTTGGTCACTTTCCTTTTTCTTTCGATCTCATGCCACATTTGAAACGTTGAGGAACCTGCTGGCTCATGGGACCCGCATGTCATCCTCTATGTGCTATAAATGTTTATTTTCTTTATTTTTTTTCACCCTCTGATTTTTGGCTATTTCCTTTTCTTTTGATCCCCTGCCGCCTTTGAAAAGTTGAGGACTCTGCTGGCTCATAGATCCCACATGTCAGCCTCTATGTACAATCAAGTTTCTTTTCTTGAATTATTTTTGGATCCCGATATTTGGTCACTTGCCTTTTCTTTCGATCTCATGCCACGTTTGAAACGCTGCTGGCTCATGGGACCCACATGTCATCCTCTATGTGCTATAAAAGTTTATTTTCTTGGATTTTTTTTCACCCTCTGATTTTTGGCTATTTCCTTTTTCTTTTGATCCCGTGACGCCTTGGAAACGTTGAGTAAGTTGCTGACTCATGGGACCTGCATGTCATCCTCTATGTACAATCAAGTTTCTTTTCTTGAAATACCTCAAAAAAAGTTTCTTTTCTTGAATTATTTTTGGATCCTGATATTTGGTCACTTGCCTTTTTCTTTCGATCTCATGCCACGTTTGAAACGTTGAGGAACCTGCTGGCTCATGGGACCCGCATGTCATCCTCTATGTCCATCAACTTTCTTTTCTTGGATTTTTTTGACCCCTAATTTCTGGCTACTTTCTTTTTCTTTTGATCTCAAGTCGCATTTGAAACATTGGGACCGCTGCTGCAAAATGGGACCCGCATGTTTTCTTGGATTTTTTTCTTTTGATCCCCTGCCGCCTTGGAAACGTTGAGTAAGCTGCTGACTCATGGGACCCGCATGTCATCCTCTATGTACAATCAACTTTCTTTTTTTTATCTCATTTTTGAAACGTTGAGACCGCTGCTGCTAAATGGGACCCGCATGTCATCCTCTATGTACAATAAAGTTTTTTCTTGGATTATCTTTGGCTCCTGATATTTTGGCACTTGCCTTTTTCTTTCGATCTCATGCCGCCTTTGAAACGTTGACTAAGCTGCTGGCTCATGGGTCCCACATGTCATCCTCGACGACAATAAAAGTTTTCTTTCTTGGAGTTATTTTTGACCCCTAATTTCTGGCTATTTGCCTTTTTCTTTTGATCTCCTGCCCCCTCTGAAACGATGAGGACGCTGTTGGGAGGTCGGTCCCACATGTCATCCTCTATGAACAATAAAAGTTTCCTTTGATGGATTTATTTTGAACCCCTAATCAATTTCTGGATATTTCCTTTTTTCTTTTGATCCCCTGCCGCCTTGAAATCGCTGAGGATGCTGCTGCCTCATGGGTCCCGCATGTCATCCTCTCAGAACGGTAAATGTTTCTTTTCTTGGATTTTGTTTACCAAATGATTTTTGGCTTATTTTTTCTTTCGATCTCCTGCCTTTAAAATGTTGAGGACGCTGCTGGCTCACGGGTCCCACATGTCAGCCTCTATGAACAATAAACGCTGAGGATGCTGCTGCCTCATGGGTCCCGCATGTCATCCTCTTAGAACGAAAATGTTTCTTTTCTTGGATTTTTTACCAACAGATTTTTGGTTTATTTTTTCTTTCCATCCCCTGCCGCCTTTAAAACGTTGACGACGCTGCTGGCTCATGGGTCCCCGATGTCAGCCTCCCCGTACAACAAACATGTGATATCTTGATTATTTTGCAGACAATAAACAGTGTATTGCGCTCTGAGCTATTTCAAACGGATAAATTAAATCTTTATTTTTACATAAACAAACTTATATGTTGAATCTCCTTGTTTTTTTGTTTTTGCGAAGCATAGGACTTTCCTGTTTTGTTTTGGGAGTGGGCTGAAATTGTACGAGTCAAAAGGCCAAGCAGGATAGTTCGAAGGCCCAGATGTCCAGATGCAGCCCAATTGAAATCTTTCTTCTTGGATTTTTTTTCACCCCCTGATTTCTGGCTACTTCATTTTTCTTTTGGTCCTGTGCCGCCTTGGAAACGTTGAGACCGCTGCTGCAAAATGGGACCCGCATATCATCCTCTATGTACTATAAAACTTTCTTTTCTTGAATTATTTTTGGCTCCTGATATTTGGTCAATTGCGTTTCTCTTTCGATCCCGTGCAGCCTCTCAAACGGTGATACCGCTGCTGCTAAATGGGACCCGCATGTCATCCTCTATGTACAATCAAGTTTCTTTTCTTGAATTATTTTTGGCTCTGATATTTGGTCACTTACCTTTTTCTTTCGATCTCATGCCACGTTTGAAACGTTGAGGAACCTGCTGGCTCATGGGACCCGCATGTCATCCTCTATGTGCTATAAAAGTCTATTTTCTTGGATTTTTTTTCACCCTCTGATTTTTGGCTATTTCCTTTTTCTTTTGATCCCCTGCCGCCTGATACGTCTCGAACGTATCGATAATTTCTTATGTTCCATGCTACTTTATTGATGATACCTACATGTTTTATGCACATTATATGTCGTATTTACGCATTTTCCGAACTAACCTATTAACAAGATGCCGAAGAGCCATTGCTGTTTTCTGCTGTTTTGGTTTCAGAAATCCTAGTAACGAAATATTCTCGGAATTGGACGAAATCACCGACCAGGTCCTATTTTTGCACGAAGCTTCCAAGACCGAAGGGAGTCGAAGTGGGGCCACGAGGTGGCCAGATGACGGCGCTGCCCAGGCCCGCCGCGGCTGTCACCCGGGCGTGCCGCCTCTTGACCTGCCCTTCCGCCTACTTAAAGCCTCCGTCGCGAAACCCTGCCGAGAGCCACGATACGGAAAACCTTCCAGAGACGCCGCCGCCGCGAATCCCATCTCGGGGATTCAGGAGATCGCCTCGGCACCTGCCGGAGAGGGATTCATCTCCGGAGGACTCTTCATCGCCATGATCGCCTCCGGAGTGATGAGTGAGTAGTTCACCCCGGACTACGGGTCCATAGCAGTAGCTAGATGGTCGTCTTCTCCTAATTGTGCTTCATTGTTGGATCTTGTGAGCTGCCTAACATGATCAAGATCATCTATCTGTAATACTATATGTTGTGTTTGTCGGGATCCGATGGATAGAGAATACTATGTTATGGTGATTATCAATCTATTGTTTATGTGTTGTTTATGATCTTGCATGCTCTCCGTTATTAGTAGAGGCTCTGGCCAAGTTTTTGCTCTTAACTCCAAGAGGGAGTATTTATGCTCGATAGTGGGTTCATGCCTTCATTGACACCTGGGATCGTGACAGTAGGTTCTAAGGTTGTGTTGTGCTGTTGCCACTAGGGATAAAACATTGATGCTATGTCTAAGGATGTAGTTGTTGATTACATTACGCACCATACTTAATGCAATTGTCTGTTGCTTTGCAACTTAATACTGAATGGGGTTCGGATGATAACCTGAAGGTGGACTTTTTAGGCATAGATGCAGTTGGATGGCGGTCTATGTACTTTGTCGTAATGCCCAATTAAATCTCACTATATTTATCATATCATGTACATGCATTGTTATGCCCTTTTCTATTTGTCAATTGCCCGACTGTAATTTGTTCACCCAACATGCTTTTATCTTATGGGAGAGACACCTCTAGTGAACTGGACCCCGGTCCTATTCTTTACATCGCATACAATCTACTGCAATACTTGTTTTACTGTTTTCTTGCAAACAATCATCTTCCACACAATACGGTTAATCCTTTGTTACAGCAAGCCGGTGAGATTGACAACCTCACTGCTTCGTTGGGGCAAAGTACTTTGGTTGTGTTGTGCAGGTTCCACGTTGGCGCCGGAATCCCTGGTGTTGCGCCGCATCACATTTCGCCACCATCAACCTTCAACGTGCTTCTTGGCTCCTACTGGTTCGATTAAACCTTGGTTTCATACTGAGGGAAACTTGCTTCTATACGCATCATACCTTCCACTTGGGGTTCCCAACGGACGTGTGCATCTACGCGTATCAAGCTAAATTTCTGGCGCCGTTGCCGGGGAGATCAAGACACGCTGCAAGGGGAGTCTCCACTTCTCAATCTCTTTACTTTGTTTTTGTCTTGCTTTATTTTATTTACTACTTTGTTTGCTGCACCTAAACAAAACACAAAAAAATTAGTTGCTAGTTTTACTTTATTTACTGTCTTGCTCTCTATATCAAAAACACAAAAAAATTAGTTACTTATCTTTACTTTATTTGCCTAGTTTACTTTATTGCTACTAAAATGAGTAATCCTGAAGTTGAAGTTCGTTCTTTTAAGCAACAAGGTGGAGAAAGTTTTAAAGATGCTTGGTACAGAATTAGTGATGCTCATCATAGGTGCATTAAGAAACACTCCACTACTATCCTTCTTAGGAACTTTTATGTTGGTTTATCTAGTTGGAATAGGTATGTTCTTGATACTCTTTCGGGAGGTAATTTCCTAGGTACTCCCGCTTTAGAAGCTAGTTGCATCATTGAGAGTCTAGTTGGAATACCACCTGTTAATGAAGTTAAAATTGAAATCTCTCTTGAGGATGTTATGAAAAAATTGGAAACCATAGAGAAAATTTTTCCAAGTATTGAAACTAAATTGGAAATGTTATTGGATAAAACTGATGAACTTGATAAATCCCTAGGAGGAATTGATGAAAGAATTAGTGTCCTAGGAACTTGTGTTGTTCATGATAATCAAACCAATAGGATTGATGAACTTGAAAAAGCTATGGGAACCTTGGGTTCAACCTTTTCTTCTCTCAAGTATAATGAGAAAGCTTATGTGGGTAAAGAGCAAAAATTCATGTATGCCTCTAAAGTGCCTAAACAAAAGAATTATTATAGGCCTAAAATTGCTAAAACTCCTAGCACCACCATAGAAAATTTAGATAATGGAGCACCTAAAGTACCCTCTGCAACAAGTTGTGTTTGCATGAAAAATAATGATGTTAATGCTTCTACTCTTGATGTTACTTGATTTGCACTTTCTGCGCCTAGCTGAAAGGCGTTAAAGAAAAGCGCTTATGGGAGACAACCCATGTTTTTACTACAGTACTTTGTTTTATATTTGAGTCTTGGAAGTTGTTTACTACTGTAGCAACCTCTCCTTATCATGTTTTTGTGCTAAGTAAAGTTTCTATGTCAAAGTTGATGTTATATTTGGGATCGCTGCGCAGAAACAGCATTGCTGTCTGTCACGAATCTGGGCACAAGTCTCTGTAGAAAATTCGAAAAAATCTGCCAATTTACGAGCGTGATCCTCAGATATGTACGCAACTTTCATTAGTTTTGAGTTTTTCCATTTGAGCAAGTCTGGTGCCATTTTAAAATTCGTCTTTACGGACTGTTCTGTTTTTGACAGATTCTGCCTTTTATTTCGCATTGCCATATTTGCTATATTGGATGAATTTATTTGATCCATTAATGTCCAGTAGCTTTGTGCAATGTCCAGAAGTGTAAAGAATGTTTGTGTCACCTCTGAATGTGTGAATTATTAATTGTGCACTAACCCTCTAATGAGTTTGCTTGAAGTTTGGTGTGAAGGAAGTTTTCAAGGGTCAAGAGAGGAGTATGATATACTATGATCAAGAGGAGTGAAAGCTCTAAGCTTGGGGATGCCCCCGTGGTTCATCCCTGCATATTTTAAGAAGACTCAAGCGTCTAAGCTTGGGGATGGGCATCCCCTTCTTCATCAACAACATCATCAGGTTCCTCCCCTGAAACTATATTTTTATTCAATCACATCTTGTGTTCTTTACTTGGAGCATCGGTTTGTTTTTGTTTTTGTTTTTGTTTGAATAAAATGGATTCTAGCATTCACTTTGTGGGAGAGAGACACGCTCTGTTGCATATGGACAAATATGTCCTTAGGCTTTACTCATAATGTTCAAGGCGAAGTTTCTTCTTCGTTAAATTGTTATATGGTTGGAATTGGAAAATGCTACATGTAGTAATTCTAAAATGTCTTGGATAATGTGATACTTGGCAATTGTTGTGCTCATGTTTAAGCTCTTGCATCATATACTTTGCACCCATTAATGAAGAAATACATAGAGCTTGCTAAAATTTGATTTGCATATTTGGTCTCTCTAAGGTCTAGATAATATCTAGTATTGAGTTTTGAACAACAAGGAAGATGGTGTAGAGTCTTATAATGTTTACAATATGTCTTTTATGTGAGTTTTGCTGCACCGGTTCATCCTTGAGTTTGCTTCAAATAACCTTGCTAGCCTAAACCTTGTATCGAGAGGGAATACTTCTCATGCATCCAAAATCCTTGAGCCAACCACTATGCCATTTGTGTCCACCATACCTACCTACTACATGGTATTTCTCCGCCATTCCAAAGTAAATTGCTTGAGTGCTACCTTTAAAATTCCATCATTCACCTTTGCAATATATAGCTCATGGGACAAAGAGAGTGGATTTGGTACCCAGAGGGGTACGTGCGCACCCCCTAGGCATCATTGGATTTGCTTTTAGATTCGCTCTCCCGAGTAGATGCTCACGGCGAGCAAACGGCCGTGAAATCCCAATCCCCATCTCGATTCTCCTCTCCTCTCGTTCCCATCCTGCTCCTCCCTCACCGACAAGAGGCCGCGCGCCGCCCCTGCTCCGGCGACGAAGCGCGAGGTGCGGCGGCTGCCCGCCGAGGCCGCCCTTTGGAGCTCCACGTGGTCGGCCGCGTCGATGCGGTACAGGCGCCACTCGATGGCCGCGACCATCTCCGGGAGGCTGTTGAGCAGGAAGATGAATGCCCTGCCGTCGGCGACCATCTCCGGGACGCGCGCCGTTGAGGGCACAGATCGAGCTGGCCGCTGCTGCTCTGCGCCATGAGGGGCAGAGGCTAAGCGCGACGCGGCGACAAAATACGAGCAGCAGGGGTCAAGCAGGCGGGTGGGTGGGCGGGAAGGGCCGCTCCGGCGGCTGGAGGAGAGCCGGTGTGGCGACGGACCTCTGCCATGGTCGGCGGAGCAAGATCGGTCCTTGGATCTGATGTATGGAGAATTCCCCTTCTCGTTATTTCCAATTTTTGTTGTCCTCTTCTGGCCCGAGATTGGGTGCGTTAATTCCGTAATTGTGTGATTGATGTAGTTCCATACGTGAAAGGGGAAATGAATCTACAAGATTTTCGGCTGTATGATGTGTTAAGAAGCGATTAATTCTCGGTGTCTCCAATTCCGCTCATGCTAGAGCTACTTGATAGCGTCCATGTGCTGACTCGATTCGTCGAAGCATCCCAAGCAGCTTTGCACCACGTCGCTCTTCACTAGTAGCCTGCAGCATGACTGACCTGGGGGCGCTAGGAAAAGAGCAGCACCACCGAAGCGAGGCTAGCGGGGATCTCGGCTGGTCGTCGTCGAGATCCTGGTGGAGAAGTACCGCGGCTCGCCTTGGATTGTTGTGGCGGCTGTAATCAAACAAATCAGACTGAAGATGGTTGGGGTTGTTGCGCGACTGAAGACGAGGATGAGGCCACCGCGCGTGACGCCCGCGTTCGGTGGCTGGGCTAGTTTGAGGTAAGGCCGGGATGGGCACTGGCGGCGCGGAATAAACGGTGTTAGACACGTGTCGCATAGCAAGCGCGTGCTCACCTACCCATGTGAACACCAACGTTCATCCGATGGGACAAAATAGCCTTAAAAACTATCGTAGTATTGAATATGTACTTATGAACTTTATCTTTTATTAAGTTGCTTGTTGTGCGATAACCATGCTTCTGGGGAACGCCATCAACTATTCTTTGTTGAATATCATGTGAGTTGCTATGCTTGTTGATACGTCCCCAACGTATCGATAATTTCTTATGTTCCATGCTACTTTATTGATGATACCTACATGTTTTATGCACATTATATGTCGTATTTACGCATTTTCTGGAACTAACCTATTAACAAGATGCCGAAGTGCCAGTTCCTGTTTTCTGCTGTTTTTGGTTTCAGAAATCCTAGTAACGAAATATTCTCGGAATTGGACGAAATCACCGCCCAGGTTCCTATTTTTCCACGAAGCTTCCAGAACACCGGGAAGGACCAGAGGGGGGCCACAGGGCCCCAGATGATACCTTGGCGCGGCCAGAGGGGGCCGCGCCGCCCTATGGTGTGGCCCCCTGTCCCCGCGCCGCCTCTTCGCCTATATAAAGCCTCGTCGCGAAAACCCTAGGGCGTCGACGAAACCCAGAAACCTTCCCGAGCCGCCGTCATCGCGAAGCCAAGATCGGGGACAGAGTCTCTCCGGCACCGCCGGAGCGGGGAAGTGCCCCCGGAAGGCTTCTCCATCGACACCGCTGCCATCTCCACCGCCATCTTCATCACCGCTGCTGCTCCCATGAGGAGGGAGTAGTTCTCCATCGAGGCTCGGGGCTGTACCGGTAGCTATGTGGTTCATCTCTCTCCTATGTACTTCAATACAATAATCTCATGAGCTGCCTTACATGATTGAGATTCATATGATGATGCTTGTAATCTAGATGTCATTATGCTAGTCAAGTGGGTTTTACCTATGTGATCTCCGGAGACTCCTTGTCCCACGTGTGTAAAGGTGACAGTGTGTGCACCGTGTGGGTCTCTTAGGCTATATTTCACAGAATACTTATTCACTGTTGAATGGCATAGTGAGGTGCTTATTTATATCTCTTTATGATTGCAATGTGTTTGTATCACAATTTATCTATGTGCTACTCTAGCAAAGTTATTAAAGTAGTTCTATTCCTCCTGCACGTGTGTAAAGGTGACAGTGTGTGCACCGTGTTAGTACTTGGTTTATGCTATGATCATGATCTCTTGTAGATTGCGAAGTTAACTATTGCTATGATAATATTGATGTGATCTATTCCTCCTACATATGCATGAAGGTGACAGTGTGCATGCTATGCTAGTACTTGGTTTAGTCTTTTGATCTATCTTACACTAAAGGTTACTAAAATATGAGCATTATTGTGGAGCTTGTTAACTCCGGCATTGAGGGTTCGTGTAATCCTACGCAATGTGTTCATCATCCAACAAAAGTGTAGAGTATGCATTTATCTATTCTGTTATGTGATCAAAGTTGAGAGTGTCCACTAGTGAAAGTCTAATCCCTAGGCCTTGTTCCTAAATACTGCTGAGTTACTACGCTTGTTTCTTGTTTCTTGTGTTACTACTGCTGCAATACTACCACCATCAACTACACGCCAAAAGCTATTTTCTGCACCGTTGCTCTTGCTCATATATATTCATACTGTATTTCACTATCTCTTCGCCGAACTAGTGCACCTATTTGGTGTGTTGGGGACACAAGAGACTTCTTGCTTTGTGGTTGCAGGGTTGCATGAGAGGGATATCTTTGACCTCTTCCTCCCTGAGTTCGATAAACCTTGGGTGATCCACTTAAGGGAAACTTGCTGCTGTTCTACAAACCTCTACTCTTGGAGGCCCAACACTGTCTACAAGAATAGAAGCTCCCGTAGACATCACATGTCCGTCTTGTCTGAAGGATCTATCACCTTAATGATTGGAGCATGCAAATTGTTAGAGAAGAACATTGGGCCGCTAACTAAAGCCATGAATCATGGTTGAAGTTTCAGTTTTGGACATATATCCTCAATCTCATATGAGAATAATAATTGTTGCTACATGCTTATGCATTAAAGAGGAGTCCATTATCTGTTGTCCATGTTGTCCCGGTATGGATGTCTAAGTTGAGAATAATCAAAAGCGAGAAATCCAAAATGCGAGCTTTCTCCTTAGACCTTTGTACAGGCGGCATGGAGGTACCCCTTTGTGACACTTGGTTGAAACATGGCATTGCAAAGATCCGGTAGTCCAAGCTAAGTAGGACAAGGTGCGGGCACTATTAGTATACTATGCATGAGGCTTGCAACTTGTAAGATATAATTTACATAACTCATATGCTTTATTACTACCGTTGACAAAATTGTTTCATGTTTTCAAAATAAAAGCTCTAGCACAAATATAGCAATCGATGCTTTCCTCTTTGAAGGACCTTTCTTTTACTTTTATTGTTGAGTCAGTTTACCTATCTCCCTCCACCTTAAGAAGCAAACACTTGTGTGAACTGTGCATTGATTCCTACATACTTGCATATTACACTTGTTATATTACTTTATGTTGACAATATCCATGAGATATACATGTTATAAGTTGAAAGCAACCGCTGAAACTTAATCTTCCTTTGTGTTGCTTCAATACCCTTACTTTGATTTATTGCTTTATGAGTTAACTCTTATGCAAGACTTATTGGTGCTTGTCTTGAAGTACTATTCATGAAAAGTCTTTGTCATATGATTCATTTGTTTACTCATGTCATTACCATTGTTTTGATCGCTGCATTCATTACATATGTTTACAAATAGTATGATCAAGATTATGAGGGCATGTCACTTCAGAAATTATCTTTGTTATCGTTTTACCTGCTCGGGACGAGCAGGCTGATACGTCTCCAACGTATCGATAATTTCTTATGTTCCATGCTACTTTATTGATGATACCTACATGTTTTATGCACATTATATGTCGTATTTACGCATTTTCTGGAACTAACCTATTAACAAGATGCCGAGCCGATTCTTGTTTTCTGCTGTTTGGTTTCAGAAATCCTAGTAACGAAATATTCTCGGAATTGGACGAAATCACCGGGGTCCTATTTTTGAAGCTTCCAAGACCGAAGGGGACTCGAAGTGGGGCACGAGGTGGCCAGATGACAGGGCGGCGCGGCCCGGGCCCTGGCGCGCCGGCTGTCACCTGGGCCCTCGTGCCGCCTCTTGACCTGCCCTTCCGCCTACTTAAAGCCTCCGTCGCGAAACCCCAGCCGAGCCACGATACGGAAAACCTTCCAGAGACGCCGCCGCCGCGAATCCCATCTCGGGGGATTCAGGAGATCGCCTCCGGCACCCTGCCGGAGAGGGGATCTCCCGGAGGACTCTTCATCGCCATGATCGCCTCCGGAGTGATGAGTGAGTAGTTCACCCTGGACTATGGGTCCATAGCAGTAGCTAGATGGTCGTCTTCTCCTAATTGTGCTTCATTGTTGGATCTTGTGAGCTGCCTAACATGATCAAGATCATCTATCTGTAATACTATATGTTGTGTTTGTCGGGATCCGATGGATAGAGAATACTATGTTATGGTGATTATCAATCTATTGTTTATGTGTTGTTTATGATCTTGCATGCTCTCCGTTATTAGTAGAGGCTCTGCCAAGTTTTTGCTCTTAACTCCAAGAGGGAGTATTTATGCTCGATAGTGGGTTCATGCCTTCATTGACACCTGGGATCGTGACAGTAGGTTCTAAGGTTGTGCTGTTGCCACTAGGGATAAAACATTGATGCTATGTCTAAGGATGTAGTTGTTGATTACATTACGCACCATACTTAATGCAATTGTATGTTGCTTTGCAACTTAATACTGAATGGGGTTCGGATGATAACCTGAAGGTGGACTTTTTAGGCATAGATGCAGTTGGATGGCGGTCTATGTACTTTGTCGTAATGCCCAATTAAATCTCACTATATTTATCATATCATGTACATGCATTGTTATGCCCTTTTCTATTTGTCAATTGCCCGACTGTAATTTGTTCACCCAACATGCTTTTATCTTATGGGAGAGACACCTCTAGTGAACTGTGGACCCCGGTCCTATTCTTTACATCGCATACAATCTACTGCAATACTTGTTTTACTGTTTTCTTGCAAACAATCATCTTCCACACAATACGGTTAATCCTTTGTTACAGCAAGCCGGTGAGATTGACAACCTCACTGTTTCGTTGGGGCAAAGTACTTTGGTTGTGTTGTGCAGGTTCCACGTTGGCGCCGGAATCCCGGTGTTGCGCCGCATCACATTTCGCCACCATCAACCTTCAACGTGCTTCTTGGCTCCTACTGGTTCGATTAAACCTTGGTTTCACTGAGGGAAACTTGCTTCTATACGCATCATACCTTCCACTTGGGGTTCCCAACGGACGTGTGCATCTACGCGTATCACCTTGGAAAAGTTGAGTAAGCTGCTGACTCATGGGACCCGCATGTCATCCTCTATGTACAATCAAGTTTCTTTTCTTGAATTATTTTTGGCTCCGATATTTGGTCACTTGCCTTTTTGTTTCGATCTCATGCCACGTTTGAAACGTTGAGGAACCTGCTGGCTCATGGGACCCGCATGTCATCCTCTATGTGCTATAAAAGTTTATTTTCTTGGATTTTTTTCACCCTCTGATTTTTGGCTATTTCCTTTTTCTTTTGATCCCCGCCTTGGAAACGTTGAGTAAGCTGCTGACTCAATGGACCCGCATGTCATCCTCTATGTACAATCATGTTTCTTTTCTTGAATTATTTTTGGATCCTAATATTTGGTCACTTGCCTTTTTGTTTCGATCTCATGCCACGTTTGAAACGTTGAGGAACCTGCTGGCTCATGGGACCCGCATGTCATCCTCTATCACTACAAGAAAAGTTCTGATAGACAACGTCCCAAAATCGTCAACTAAGGGGCATTTTTCGTCGCCTATGGGCCTAACCCGACGATATGGGTTCCGTTGTCGAAACTGCGTCAGGCAAAGTCCAACGATGATTTTTTCGGTCCGTCGCGCTTGGGCGCCCTTCCGCCACGGAAAATCGGACCGTTGCGAAGTGTTTTCGGGAGCCCGTTGACTGCTGACGTCATGCAAACTGACACGTGGCAGACGCCGTTAACTGGCAGTTAACGGCGTTAACCGGCTGAAACCCCGTGGTAGATGGTAGGCCCACACGAGGCCTGCCACGTCTTAAGCGGGCCGGGCCAGATGACATAGTTTGACCGGTCAAATATATAGCTGGGCTGGTCCATTAGTTACGTGGGCCGGGCCTAACCTCTAAGGTTGACTGGTCAAAACTTAAAAGGGCCGCCCATTTATCATGTGGGGTCCACATTACAGCAACTGGACCGGCCCAAGAAGCAAGTGGGCCGGCCAAAAACACAGGTGGGTCCCACTTTCCTGTTAAAGGGCCGGCCCATTTAGTGTTTGGGGTCAGTGTAGCAAGTGGGCCGGCCAAAAACACAGGTGGGTCCCACTTTCCGTTAAAGGGTCGGCCCATTTAGTGTGTGGGTCCACCATATAGAAAGTGGGGCCCAACAAAATAGTGGGCCGGGCCAAAAACAGTGGGTCCTTTCTGTTAAAGGGCCGGCCCATTTAGTATGTGGGGTCCACCATATAGCAAGTGGGCTGGCCCACCAAGATAGTGGGCCGCCAAAAACACAGGTGGGTCCCACATTCCTGTTAATGGGCCGGCCCATTTGACATGTGGGGTCCACCATATAGCAAGTGGGCTGGCCCGACAAAATAGTGGGCCGGGCCAAAAGCACATGTGGGCCCCACTTTCCTGTTAAAGGGCCGGCCCAATTAGTATGTGGGGTCCGCCATATAGCAAGTGGGCCGGCCCAACAAGATAGTGGGCGGGCCAAAAACACAGGTGGGTCCCACTTTCCTCTTAAAGGGCCGGCCCATTTAGTACGTGGGGTCCACCACAAAAGCAAATGGGCTGGCCCAACTAATTAGTGGGCCGGCCCAGTAGTGTGTGGGGTCCACCTTAAAGCAAGTGGGCCAGCCCAATTATAGTGTGGGGTCCACCGTAAATCAAATGGGCTGGCCCAACTAATTAGTGGGCCGGCCCAGTAGTGGGTGGGGTCCACCTTAAAGCAAGTGGCCAGCCCAATTAGAGTGTGGGGTCCACCTTAAATCAAATGGGCTGGCCCAAGAAGTAAGTGGGCCAGCCCGTTTAGTTGTTGTTTATATGCCGGCATAATATGCGCTTTAGGATTTTGCGGGCAGGCACATATGTGATTTCGCTTAATTGGGCCGTTTAAGGGATGGGAATTCGTGATTTAGATATTGAGAATATTTACGCAGCATTGATTTCTGTCGGATAGCCTCACTTACCACAAGCACCAAAGAAAAAATGCGCGAAAGAACTATAAAAACTAACTAAATATTACATCAGCTGCAAGGCATTGAAAAAATATTACAGAACCCAGAGAAATTGAATGGTAATTAAACCTAGCAATACAATGAAGCGATCCGGCAATCTTTTAAGTTGTCCATGCAGCACCTATATCCGAAACAAAGACATTACAAGTTAAGACAGCAACAATGGAAAGGCAAAGACACTCCAATATTGTTTGGCAAAGAATTTGGAACTCATCATTTCGTCGTTATAACAAGATCATTGTAATGCGCACAATAAGCAAACAAAGAGTGCATGCCGCATACCAACAGCCAATATAACAGAGCATGTTAGAATGAAACAACAGACTTACTACTGTCGAGTCCCATGCAAACCAACATGTTCAGGGAGTACAAAATTGGTATGAACAACATAGTAGCAGGCTATAAATTTTGTAACAACGACTGAGCAAGATGAAGTTATGATGGCTACATCTACAGAGCAGGGAATGTAAACCAAAAATAGAAGTTACGATGGCAGAAGCTAAAGAGGAGGGAATGTGAACCAACATGTGCCAAGTGCAATTACTTCATTTTGGCCGTGAACTAAATAATACTCCTGAACTTATAGTGAAGGGGATGCAAATCAAGATGTTTCGGGATATAAACTTGTAATGAGCAACACATAGAGGATAGTTAATGCTGGAGCTTAGGATGGACCAGATACATAATATAGTGGGATCACCTGTGAACTTGTATAAGAGGGAATGCAAACCAATATGTTCAGCTTTCCATATGTGAGCGTCATGCCAAGTCAGAGAAACAAGTCAATAATGCAGCTTTTGAAGAACAAGATGGCACGCAAAATTATTATCTAGTAGTATGACAAGTTTATTTGTACTACAGGCTAGATAGCAGAGTGATAGCATGCCAAACTAAGTCCTTACTTTGTTAGCTTACAATGAACTAGATACAAAACAATGGCATCACCTGTAGTACAGGGAATGCAAGCCAACATGTTCATGGAGTAAAAAATTGGCACAAACAACATAGTAGCAGGCCATAATTTTTGTAACAATGACTGAGCAAGATAAAGTTATGATGGCTAGATCTACAGAGCAGGGAATGTAAACCAAATATAGAAGTTACGATGCCAAAAGCTATAGAGCAGGGAATGCGAACCAACATGTGCAATTACTTAAAATTGGCCATGAACTAAATAATAGCAGGATGTTACTATAATACCTATAATTTTTGTAACAACGACTGAGCAAGATAGAAGTTATGATGGCTACATCTACAGAGCAGGGAATGCAAACCAAAATGTTCAATCGCTTAAAGTTAGCAATGAAGTAGAAAATAGCAAGGTGTTACGGTCATAGCTAGGAATGAACTAAAAGAGCTTCAGACAAACAAGCATCTGAACCCAGAACATGGCGCTAAAACAAGGGACTTACATTAGGAGAAGCACTCTGTGGGAGTCACAGCAGATCTTCCTGGGGTTGATAGATCCGGTGATGAAGTACGCTACATGTGCTACTTGGGGTTGGAGAGACGGCCATTACACTTCATGGTTACTCATCTCGTCTGCAAAAACGTAACGGCGCGTCGTTAGCACAAACAGGTTCCCCCAAGATTAAACAAGAACTTGCAGGCAAGCAATAGAAAAGCGACAGTAGAAGAGTTTAGATCATGCACGGCGCCGGTGAAGCAGATCCGGTTCATGCACAGCGGTGTCGGTGAGCAAGATCCGATGCGGTGGACGACGGATCCGGCGAAGCGGCTCCGGTGGGGTGGACGATGCCGCAGCTGAAGCGACTAGACTGCTGGATGAGCATATGGTTTCGAGGTTCGGCGGGGATGATCCGGTCCGGTTGATGACGGCGTCGATGAAGCGGCTCCGGCAGGCAGCCGGATGACGAGGATCGCGAGGCCTCGGGTAGGCCAGGGAAGTCCGGCGGGGATGTTCCGGTGCGGTGGTCGTGGAGGTGGGAGAGAGAGGGACTTGGGAAGTTCCGGTGGGTGGTCTCAGAGGAGAGAGTGAGGGAAATGAATTTTTTTTCGGGGAGTTTCCGGAGCTAGGGAGGTGGTGATCGAAAAAAAATGACGGGTAGACCCCCCACCAACCGACTTATACATGGACATTGTTGTCATCTTTACGAGGGTAGAATGGGAAGTTAGAAGCGTGTGAAATATTTGTATTTTTCGGGCGGGAAGTTTTGCCGCTGGAATGAGATTTCGAATTTGGCTACAGTCCAAGTAATACAAAAATATGAGACCGTACTAGTACGGCCAAATGTCACATCAATTCATCATCACGTTGAAAATCGGTTACGACGATCATAATTATTGGCCGTTGGCACAACAGTTCTCCAACGCTTGATCCAACGGTCAAAGTTCCTTTTTTTAAGAGAACGGTCAAAATTCATTGGATTCGCTCGGGAACTGCGCGCGCCAAAACGAGTCAGACGAAGATGTTTCTAGAGTTCTCACGGACGCGTCTTGGCGATACATTGAATGCAAATCTTGCAAGGTCAAAAAAAATGCAAATCTTGCAGGATCGTATGTGGCTGCTATGAGCTGAAGTACTCCATGAAACCGTGAACATACATGTAGATGGGAATCCCATGTAGACGATCTGAAGAACGACCCGCTGCATCTTTCACAAATCCATCTACATGACATGATAAACTTTAATTAAGAAGCAGCCACGTAACAATTATTGCCCAAAATCTAACGGGTTCGACAATAAGCTGGTAATTCTCTATTATATATAAACACCAAAAAAATATAGCAAGTAAGAAAGGAGTGTCAATGCCACCAGGACTTACAAAAAAAAGGGAATTAGCACTTCGTAATCTCTTTGTTTTTACACATACCTTCTGCTCAGGAATCCAGGGCCTAGGGTCACATCAAGTCATAATCAGAAACCAAAGTCGGTTCCCATGTTCTCCAATTCAAAACGCGTACAAAATATTTCAGTGTGTGAAATAATGTTGAGATTTTGAATTAGAGGGTTGTTAAGCTATTGATTATATGGAGTCGAAATTTGGTAGCATACATAAGTATCTCTGTTCACAACTCGCCTGTACAGAAGCAGGAACAGCTGTTGTGTTGCAGCACAACACAAAGGAGAAGCCACTGTTCCGTTCATTGCACTCAATACAGCGATGAATGAACCAGACCAGTTGACAAGCTTCTAGACCTGGGCTATATGTAGAAAGATGGAAATCAATGGATCACAGAAAATCATCAGTGTCAAGCTTTAATGCACTAGCCAACGCGACCAAAAGTCCGAACTGATGGAAAGGGCTAGGCAATCCACTTTATACATCGCAACAAAAAGTCCAAACTGACAGAAAAGGCTAGACCGGGAGAAGAGAAGAGAAGGTTTGTGAAAGCGATGACTCGAACTTGAGACTATGGGCTCTGATACCACGTCAAGCTTCATCCACGAGCCAACGGAACCACAAGTCAGAACTGATGGAAAGGGCTAGGCAATCCACTTATAATATTAACAATCAGCAGGGTTCCGGTTCAAAAAAATCCACATCACAACAAGGAAACGACCACCAAGATCATAGCAATTGCAGATAAATGCACCTACGAAATATGCTCAGACTAAGGAACCATTTTACAAGACCAAGGTAATGACCTGTCACTGTCCCCGTTCATCTCCAATTATCTAGCAGATACTCTTCTTACTACTTACTAGCATTCCTAACCTGCTCCAGTAGGGCCTCCTTCTGTGCTGCTATCGTTCTAAAATTGTCGACTTCTAGTCTTAGCGCAGCTGATGCAGCTCGTTCTACTTGGAGTTGCTCCTTTAGAACTTGAGCATGCAAATACTTTGACTTGGACATGGACTTGCACTTCAGCAGTCCAGCATTCCGTAAGAAAGTGTTTTTGGCAATGCCTTTCTTTTTTATTGCCATAGAAAATGCCTTCACACATTCTTCATCGGTTTTTTCCAGACCGTTTTTACCGGTTTTTGCCATCTCTAATTTCATATCTTCCTGCAAAAAATTCAGTTCGTACACATGTGTAAACATGATAGTTACTACAGAGAAACTTGCTGATAGTAGATTTATCATGTGTATGACCTACTTTTATTCCTACAGTTTGGCATGTCCGATTCACATCACATGAATTTTAATAAACATATATAATATCATATTGACATGTACTTTACTACTCCTACAAGTTGGGATGTGAGTCGTCACAAAATTTCAATCTTTGAGAAGACTTACAAGAACACTCTGTGCGACTTCTCCAATCACTTCAAGTTTGTTCTTCTGGCATGCTTCAAAAATCTCTGGCAGAGTCATCTCTTTGTTTGGTTCCCTTTTACTTGCATTATGTAACATCTGCATTTTAGTACTACCATTTATAAATCGAATAACGTGGTTGAAATGGAGGATCATAATATAAGCTGCACACTGGTGTATATACTCTGCATGATCTTTTACTAAAATATTTCTAAATAGCAGTATAAAACAACATGTCCTTACTTTTTGCCGAATGTGCACTATAAGGTTACGAGATCCCGTACGGCTAGGTAAAAGTAGTTTACCGCGGTTTTCCTGATTCTGTTTAGCCAAATTCTGCAAAAAGGAGACTAGTGAGACACTGCTATAAATAAGAATCCAAGATGTGATCTGGTCTCAGTCTTACAAATCATACCATATTCTTTGGATCAGACCAGTGCTTCACAAGATCTCCCCACTGTTTGTCAGTCATTTGCTTAAAAGGAGATATAGTTGGAACACTCCCAGTAATCTTTCCAGTGAAGTATTTCTTCTTTAGCCTGCTGCGATACTGGCGCAGACAGTCTGAGAATAGACTGTTGAGAACATGCTTTACTTCCTCTTGGTCCTCATCGAACTCGAACCTTAACTGTTCACAACAATATAAACCGTTGGTGTGATATACATAGATCCAACAACAAGCTAGAAGGAACGGGACGTGCCAATGTGGTATACTAGTATGAGTAACATTACCAAGAGAAAGATGACTTACGTGTAACCTGTGCACTAATTTTTCAAAATGCGCAGAGGTGTCTACGTGCTCTTTCCATGTTGGGAAGATAGGAATTTCATTCCTGACGAAAATTCCTACATCCGATGCTAATTTACAAGATTCTTCTGGGTCCAGTGGCCTTCTGCCACCTACGATAGATGAAAGGCGAAATCTTGATTCCATCCCAGCAAGCTTAGCTACGAACATTTTCCCTACTGTTGGGCCCCTCGTTTTTCTTGATCGTGGTGCAACTACAAAGTTAAGCATTACATCAAGCTATCAAGGTAGGTATATATATATATATATATATATATATATATATATATATCTATAAAGTATAACTTTATAACGGAGAATGAAACTATAAGCATTGGAAAATGTACCTTCTTCGGTGTGGGGCTCATCCTCAGGGGAGTTGTCTATGGCAGGACTAATATGGGTCAGTGGGAGATCATCAACAGTTTGTTGATGTTGTGCTAGCAGTGTTTGGCCAGTTGTGGTTGTGTCAGCTGGGACTGGTACAGTGTGTCCTTGGGCAGTATTTCCTACCACAGCTACTGCTGATCCCAATTGTGGCTGAGAAGTTGCCGTGGAAACTTGTTCTGCTGCCAATTGTTGTTGAGAAGTTGCTGTGGAAACTGGTTCTGCTGCCAATTGTGGCTGAGAAGTTGCTGTGGAAACTGGTTCTGCTGCCGATTGTCGCTGGTTGACTGGATTGGTAACAGGTGGCTGATTCAACCGCTTGGGGTGTTCACCACGTTTTTTTATTTCAGTACTCTTAGAATTTTCGTTATTTTCTTCAACTGGTGCCATGAATCGCTGAGACTGTCTAGTAGCAGAAGCAGGTTTCTTTTTTGGTTGCAGCTGTTCTATCACCGATTCAGGTGCCTGTTGATTGGTCTTCCTCTCATTGGTGGTTCCTGCGAAATTCTTACTTGAAGCTGCAGATTCCTAGCACACATAAACGATATTTCAGTCTACAGAAGTCCCATATATGATGATATGCAAATGGAATAGAATGAAGAACAGTAAAGGATGACGTGCATGCTGAAACATATATATGATGCATTAAGGAGACCTAGAGGTGGCATGTGAACATGTTTGGTGGGATTCAGGATACAAGTATACAACACATGGAAGTTGCAACAGATATCTCAAAGTAAAAAACACAGAAATCACCTGGTGGGGTTGAGGAGAATGGTCAGGCAAGGCATCTTCCTGAGTCAGCTCTCCAAGAGGCTCAGCATGATCAAATTGTGAATCATAACATTGTTCTTTATCTTTGGGGAGGGGAAAGGGTTCTTCTCCGATTTTGTTCAGGTTTGCACTAGAGGCAATAGCGTTACACATGTTTGTGCCCACACGGCTTGCATATCTTATACATATATTCCGTATCCGTTTCTCTTTTAATTCATTCTTCTGTATTGCAATAATATCTAGCATGCATTACAAAAAAAAATGCTAATGAGATGGCGGTGCAAGTAAGCAAAAAAATACTTTTCGAAATCACATGCATAACGAATGCGGCCATATCAACCTTCTTGGAAGTGGGCGCGTGTACGCTTTGGTTTCCAGCCGTGGAACATCATGGAGGCGCTTTCTGTACCCATCTCTCCAGTCCGGTGGACGGAAGGAGTCGGGGATTAAGATACGAGAACCCGGCGATGGTGACTGTCGCTGACAAGGCGGCGGTGGAAGTCGGCTACGGAGGAGCTCGTATGGTACAGTGGTCGTCGGTGGGGGTGGGGGAGGTGGAAGCTACTCCGGCTTGCTAAAAAGCAAGGGAGACGGCGGAACGTCGTCGGTCACTACGGTGGCCGATGAGAAGGCAGTAGTGCTGGTGTGGGAGTGGGACAGTGGGCCGGCGCCGGCGTGTGAGATGATCCGGTGGGTCATGCAGGGTGGAAGCGTGAGAGAGAGATGCGGGGTTCGGCGCCGCCGGTGATAGGTCTGAATTGAGCGGTCCGGGGGGATAAGATCGACACTGTACTTATTTCACATCGCTTTGAATTTTGGAAGGGGGGATTTCGGCGGGAATTTTGGGGCAGAGTTGAAATTATTGGTTTTGGAAAACTGTGGAACCCTAGCCTACGAAATCCCAAGTCTGAAGCTGAGGGCCCTTTTGCTGTGGCTTTTTGGCTTTTGGATTTTGGAAGCCAAAAGAATATAATATTTGTTTTTGGCTTCCAAAATCCAAAAGCCAAAAAGGCAAAAAAACACAACAAAAGGGCCCTGAGTATGTTCGGGTTCAAGGGGATATGCTTGTTGGTTCTTGGGTGCATATGATCTCTTTATTTCGAAATTCATCTTCTATACATTTTGAAATGTCAAAAAAGAATAAAACGAAAAATGCATGTGTACTTCTTCGCTTGCTTTATACACATAAAATATTTCAATGGAAAATCGAATAGTAATTTGGGCTATGTAAAAAAGAGTTACTCCGTAAAAAAATTGTGCTAACCATAAGGCTTTTTATGAGACATGTTTTCTCTCTTTTTTTACATCGACCATGAAAAAAACTTGTTTTTTTACATCAACCATGAAAAATACTTTTTTTACATCGACCATGAAAAATACTAGGAATTTGCTAAGAGCATCCACAACGTGTAGCCAAAAGTGGTTCCATATTTGATTTTTGGCTTTTTGAACTAGTTCCATACATTGTAGAGGTAGTTCCAAAACCAGAAAAACAGGGAACCGGAGCAAATAGGTGCTCCGATGCCAAATTTCACTTTTGGCATTTGGAACTAGTTCCCTACATTGTGAGAGTAGTTCCATATTGGCTTTATGTGTTGTTTTAGCTTGATGGCGGGACCCACGTTATAAATATTTGGAACCACTACATTGTGGAGCTATTGCTATATTTCACACCAAAGCCAAATTCACCATCGTATCAGATTTGGCAATAGCAACATTGTGGATAGCCTAAAGTTATATTTTCCATCTTGTACACAATTAAAAATATCTTTAAAACAAACAAATCTCTAATGTCTAGGTGTACCATCTCTACTAGTACTAGTATATATACACGTGCCTTGCACGTGAGGGCTCTTTTTTTTAGTGAAACAACTTCGACGCAATAAGAATTCGATCTTTTTTTAACAAAGGAGGGGGGCCCAAGGGCTTGGATACCATTAAGTGCAACAGAGGGGTACATATTACAGATTGCAGTCAATAGTCACTTGGGTTGAAAGCCAATGCAAGCCCGCCTACATGATAGCAGGATTTTGTGAAGCTTTTTAACTTAATTGGTCAAACATGCGAAGCATGTGCCATTTACTTGTACAACTTTATCGGAAAAAAATACTTGTACAAGCTAGTTCCCCTAAGTACTACCAGCACATAAGTAAACAAAAGAACCAGGGACATCATCAACTGAAAACAACAATCTATTCATATAGCGGCTCTTGCATCACCCTTTGAAAATCATCTACCTGCAAAGATGAGTGCAGAGTTTCTGCTCGTGCTTTCACCTGTTCCAAGATCGTCCAGTTGATCTCATGGACATCTGCATCAGCCAAAGCGGTAACCAAGTTGCCAGCCACTAGCTTCTGCAGATCAGCAACAGCATGTAGGCCATCTTGAATTGTAGAATTCCATCCTCGGTTCATTTCTTTGTTCCGCCAAGTGGCCACATCCAAGTCCTTTTGAAGACGCCTAATCTTAGCTTCCCCAGTGCCACATCCTTCTGTTTTGTTCCTACAAACGTTTGCATCACTGGAACTCTGGACATCTGTGCTACAATGCTGCTTGGCAGGGACATGAGCAGTCACTTGCTTCTGCGATTTGCCATGCATAAAATCAATCAGCAGATTAAAAGGAAATATGTTGGTTGATTCATGTCACCACTTTCAGCAACCCATGAGTTTCTAAACCTTAAATGGAGTCTAAAACATTGCAATAAAAGGGTGGGTGCATCATTTGGATGCAGAGGCCGGGGCGACCCTATTTTCAAGAAAAAATTAGGAAATCTGAAATCTATATCTATATCTCTACCATCTATACCACTCCACTCCTGTTGACAGTTTGATCTCTTTCAGTACATTAGATTATGTCATGTTTAAAACACTATTATAAAATTACCTCCTTAATGTTGAGCTCAGGAGGATCCAGATGTGCTGATCCTAGGCGGCCACTCAAATGATTGCTTGCTAGAACAATAGGACCAAATCCCGCCTCCTTTCTACCAATGTCTGCATCACTGGCGCGCTCACTGTCTTTGTTAGGAACATGAGCAGTGGCTAGCTGCTGCAAATCAAAGTTCATCAAATCAATCAGCAAACAAGACATATGAAATTTGAGCAGTGCGGCTAAATACCTTCTTCAGCAGCTGCCCCACGGAATCGTCCTTTTGGCGGCACATCACACGTGTGAAAAATCTCGGCAACGACTTGGGGTGCGGTGATTTTGTCCCATTCCACAGTATGCCGAGCTTGGCTGCAATTATCATATTCTGCAAGATATTTTGCCTCCGAGATTCTTCGTAGGCATTCTCGAGGGGAATATCTAGCAGGCATTACAAAAAAAACAGATGCTAATAACAAGCAGTGGAAGCAAGCAATAAACTAGTCTCGGAAATCAAATACATAACAAAAGCTGCCGGACAAAGTGTTCAACCTTGGTCGACTGGGGAGGTGGCGCGTTGGCCGTTCGGTTTGGTTCGGTGGATCATGGTGGCGCTTTGTGTACCGATCTCGCCGGCCGGTAAGATGAACCAGTGAGTCGGGGAAGCAGATCCGACGAAGCGGACGGAGTGTGGTTGACGGCGTCGCTGAGCTGGCTCCGGCGCGGTGGATGTCGGCTACGGATGGAGGACTGAGAGGGAGCGAGACGGACTAGGTGCGAGGTAGGGAGAGAGGCCCTTGCTTGTCCGTGGGTGGGGCTGGATATAGGGGAAATGAAAGCCTTAGAAGATAGCATCCTGCTAATTTATGGTGCTGAACTAGAAAATCCCGCCAATATATGGTGCTGAATTGCGGGCGGCTCATAGCTTGTGCACAAATAAAATGGGAAAATCCAAAAAATGTAGTTCAACAAAAAAAACTCTAGTAGGCAAAGTCGCTAGCTCGCCATGAGAAGATGCACTCCGCCAAAAAAATGTCATGACAAGCTAGTTTGCTATGGATCTTGCATTAACCCTGCTCGATAAAATGGTGGGCAAAAAAAGACAAGCTAAATCAAAAATAATGGTGGTAGAAAGATGTAACTCTCAAATGTAAACTCTACTAAACAGGGCCAGCTCAAAAATATGCCTCATATTATTAGTACTTCCTCCGGTCCATATTAACTGCCACTAACATACATCGAGAAACAAAAAAGAGAAATCTGTCATGAATAGTTCCCGAATTCAAATCTGAGTTTCTCTGTAGACTATTCCCATCTGAGTTTCTCTTTTTTGTTTCTCGATGTATGTTTCGAATTTTGATCTGAAATTTTTAGGGGTTATCTTAATATGAGCTGTGAACGTGCATGATTTGTTTCAGATTTTTTTCGCAATGTTTAAATTTGGATTTAGGCCGCATGTCACCTCGCTACCGCTCGAGAAATGGAGCCCCTCTCCGCTGGGCTCCATAAAAGCTTCACTGCTCGTGTCAGACTGTTGAAGACACTGGCAAGTGCATGTCAGGGGGACAGAGAATAAATTTCGTCCACGCGTCGGCGCGTGCTGTCTACCCCAAACCCTAAACTCTGTCTTTATGAAGTCAAGCATGCATGAAGAGAAGTGGTTTTTGGTTTCAAACATGGAAATTTCAAAAACCCTCTCAAGAGCTACATTTTGGAGTGACTAATTTTTCATATTCATGATTTAAACTTGTTTAAATGGGCATAAAAATAGGCATAAAATTCAAAATAAATCAAAATAAATGAAAAACCAAGGCACATAGTCTTCTTATGTCATATAGTAAGCATTCAATTAAGTTGATAAACAAGGTCTAGACATATTCGAACCAGAAAAATCATGTATCTACCCCCTAACCCTAAACTCTGTCTTATGAAGTCAAGCATGAAGAGATGTGGTTTTTGGTTTCAAACATGGAAATTTCGAAAACCCTCCCAAGAGCTTCATTTTGGAGTGACTAAGAAGCATACATGCTTACTTTTTTATATTCATGTTTTAAACTTGTTCAAATCTTGGTCAAACCTAGGATTTGACCAAGATTCAAATGGGCATAAAAATTCAAAAAAATGAAGAAAAAAATGAAAAACCAAGGTCTTCTTATGTCATATAGTAAGCATTCAATTAAGTTGATAAACAAGGTCTAGACGTTTTAAACCTGAAAAATCATGTATCTACCCCCTAACCCTAAACTCTGTCTTATGAAGTCAAGCATGCATGGTGAAGAGAAGTGGTTTTTGGTTTCAAACATGGAAATTTTAAAAACCCTCCCAAGAGCTTCATTTTGGGGTGACTAAGAAGGATACATGATTACTTTGTCATATTCATGTCTTAAACTTGTTTAAGTCATGGTCAAACCTAGGATTTGACCAAGATTCAAATGGGCATAAGAATTCAAAAAAAACAAAGCACATAGTCTGTGTATGTCATATAGTAAGCATTCAAGTTGATAAACAAGGTCTAGACATATTCAAACCAGAAAAATCATGGAAATTTCAAAAACCTCCCACGAGCTTCATTTTGGAGTGACTAAGAAGGATCGATGCAGGTTACTTTTCATATTATTCATGTTTTAAACTTGTTTAAATCTTGGTCAAACCTAGGATTTGACCAAGATTCAACAAATGGGGATAAAAAAATGAAAACCCAATGCACATAGTCTTCTTATGTCATATAATAAGCATACAATTAAGTTGATAAACAAGGTCTAGACATATTCAAACCAGAAAAATCATGTATGTGGCTACCCCTAACCCTAAACTCTGTCTTATGAAGTCAAGCATGAAGAGATGTGGTTTTTGGTTTCAAACATGGAAATTTCAAAAACCCCTTCCAAGAGCTTCATTTTGGAGTGACTAAGAAGCATACATGCTTACCTTTTCATATATATTCATGTTTTAAACTTGTTCAAATCTTGGTCAAACCTAGGATTTGACAAAGATTCAAATGGGCATAAAAATTCAAATAAAATGAATACCAAGGTCTTCTTATGTCATATAGTATGTGCGCATTCACTTAAGTTGATAAACAAGGTCTAGACATATTAAACCTGAAAAATCATGCATGTATCTACCCCTAACCCTAAACTCTGTCTTATAAAGTCAAGCATGCATGGTGAAGATAAGTGGTTTTTGGTTTCAAACATGGAAATTTCAAAAACCCTCCTAATTAAGAGCTTCATTTTGGAGTGACTAAGAAGGATACATGCTTACTTTTACATATTCATGTTTTAAACTTGTTTAAGTCGTGGTCAAACCTAGGATTTGACCAAGATTTAAATGGGCATAAAAATTCAAAAACAAAATCAAAAACCAAAGCAAGTCTTTGCATGTCATATAGTAAGCATTCAAGTTGATAAACAAGGTCTAGACATATTCAAACCAGAAAATCATGTATATATCTACCCCTAACCCTAAACTCTATCTTTATGAAGTCAAGCATGCATGAAGAGAAGTGGTTTTAGGTTTCAAACATGGAAATTTCAAAAACCATCCCAAGAGCTACATTTTGGAGTGACTAAGAAGGATATATAGATGCTTAATTTTGCATATTCATGATTTAAACTTGTTCAAATCTTGGTCAAACCTATGATTTGACCAAGATTCAAATGGGCATTAAAAAAATAGAAAAATGAAAAACCAAAGCACATAATCTTCTTATGTCATATAGTAAGCATTAAAGTTGATAAACACAAGGTCTAGACATATTCAAACCATACAAATCATGTATCTACCCCTAACCCTAAACTCTGTCTTATGAAGTCAAGCATGAAGAGATGTGGTTTTTGGTTTCAAACATGGAAATTTCAAATACCCTTCCAAGAGCTTCATTTTGGAGTGACTAAGAAGCATACATGCTTACCTTTTCATATTCATGTTTTAAACTTGTTCAAATCTTGGTCAAACCTAGGATTTGACCAAGATTCAAATGGGCATAAAAATTCAAAAAAAAATGAATACCAAGATCTTCTTATGTCATATAGTATGCGCGCAATCAATTAAGTTGATAAACAAGGTATAGACATATTAAACCTGAAAATCATGTATCTACCCCTAACCCTAAACTCTGTCTTATAAAGTCAAGCATGCATGGTGAAGATAAGTGGTTTTTGGTTTCAAACATGGAAATTTCAAAAACCCTCCTAATTAAGAGCTTCATTTTGGAGTGACTAAGAAGGATACATGCTTACTTTTTCATATTCATGTTTTAAACTTGTTTAAATCTTGGTCAAACCTAGGAAAATCATAAATATATCTACCCCTAACCCTAAACTCTGTCTTATGAAGTCAATCATGAAGAGAAGTGGTTTTGGGTTTCAAACATGGAAATTTCAAAAACCTCCCAAAAACTTCATTTTAGAGTGACTAAGAACGATACATGCTTCCCTTTTCATTTTCATGTTTTAAACTTGTTTAAATTATCTTGGTCAAATCTAGGATTTGACAAGATTCAAATGGGCATCAAAATAAAAAAATCAGAAAAATGAAAAACCAAAGCACATAGTTTTCTTATGTCATATAGTAAGCATTAAAGTTGACAAACAAGGTCTAGACATATTCAAACCAGACAAATCATGTATCTATACCCCCTAACCCCTAAACTATGTCTTATGAAGTCAAACATGAAGAGAAGTGGTTTTGGGTTTCAAACATGGAAATTTCAAATACCCTTCCAAGAGCTTCATTTTGGAGTGGCTAAGAAGCATACATGCTTACCTTTTCATATTCATGTTTAAACTTGTTCAAATCTTGGTCAAACCTAGGATTTGACCAAGATTCAAATGGGCATCAAAAATAAAAAATTAGAAAAATGAAAAACCAAAGCACATAGTTTTCTTATGTTATATAGTAAGCATTCAAGTTGATAAACAAGGTCTAGACATATTCAAACCAGAAAAATCATGTATCTACCCCTAACCCTAAACTCTGTCTTATGAAGTCAAGCATGAAGAGATGTGGTTTTTGGTTTCAAACATGGAAATTTCGAAAACCCTTCCAAGAGCTTCATTTTGGAGTGACTATTTAAGAAGCATACATGCTTACCTTTTCATATTCATGTTTTAAACTTGTTCAGATCTTGGTCAAACCTAGGATTTGACCAAGATTCAAATGGGCATAAAAATTCAAAAAAAATGAATACCAAGATCTTCTTATGTCATATAGTATGTGCGCATTCAATTAAATTGATAAACAAGGTCTAGACATATTAAACCTGAAAATCATGTATCTACCCCTAACCCTAAACTCTGTCTTATAAAATCAAGCATGCATGGTGAAGATAAGTGGTTTTTGGTTTCAAACATGGAACTTTCAAAAACCCTCCTAATTAAGAGCTTCATTTTGGAGTGACTAAGAAGGATACATGCTTACTTTTTCATATTCATGTTTTAAACTTGTTTAAATCTTGGTCAAACCTAGGAAAATCATGTATATATCTACCCCTAACCCTAAACTCTGTCTTATGAAGTCAATAATGAAGAGATCGAAGTGGTTTTGGGTTTCCTACATGGAAATTTCAAAAACCTCCCAAAAACTTCATTTTAGAGTGACTAAGAACGATACATGCTTCCCTTTTCATTTTCATGTTTTAAACTTGTTTAAATTATCTTGGTCAAATCTAGGATTTGACAAGATTCAAATGGGCATCAAAATAAAAAAATCAGAAAAATGAAAAACCAAAGCACATAGTTTTCTTATGTCATATAGTAAGCATTAAAGTTGACAAACAAGGTCTAGACATATTCAAACCAGACAAATCATGTATCTATACTCCCTAACCCCTAAACTATGTCTTATGAAGTCAAGCATGAAGAGAAGTGGTTTTGGGTTTCAAACATGGAAATTTCAAAAACCTCCCAGAAGCTTCATTTTAGAGTGACTAAGATGGATACATGCTTCCCTTTTCATTTTCATGCTTTAAACTTGTTTAAATTATCTTGGTCAAATCTAGGATTTGACAAGATTCAAATGGGCATCAAAATAAAAAAATCAGAAAAATGAAAAACCAAAGCACATAGTTTTCTTATGTCATATAGTAAGCATTAAAGTTGACAAACAAGGTCTAGACATATTCAAACCAGACAAATCATGTATCTATACCCCCTAACCCCTAAACTATATATGTCTTATGAAGTCAAGCATGAAGAGAAGTGGTTTTGGGTTTCAAACATGGAAATTTCAAAAACCTCCCGAAAGCTTCATTTTAGAGTGACTAAGATGGATACATGCTTCCCTTTTCATTTTCATGTTTTAAACTTGTTTAAATTATCTTGGTCAAATCTAGGATTTGACAAGATTCAAATGGGCATCAAAATAAAAAAATCAGAAAAATGAAAAACCAAAGCACATAGTTTTCTTATGTCATATAGTAAGCATTAAAGTTGACAAACAAGTTCTAGACATATTCAAACCAGACAAATCATGTATCTACCCCTAACCCTAAACTATGTCTTATGAAGTCAAGCATGAATAGAAGTCGTTTTGGGTTTCAAACATGGAAATTTCAAGAACATCCCAAAAGCTTCATTTTAGAGTGACTAAGAAGGATCCATGATTACCTTTTCATTTTCATGTTATAAACTTGTTTAAATCTTGGTCAAACCTAGGATTTGACCAAGATTCAAATGGACACAAAATTTTAAAAATCAGAAATATGAAAACCAAAGTACATAGTCTTCTTATGTCATATCGTAAGCATTCAAGTTGATAAACTCGGTCTTATGAAGTCTAGCATGAAGAGAAGTCGTTTTGGGTTTCAAACGTTTAAGCCAAAAGCCCCATTTCAAATATTTCAAACTTATTCAAATTTGGTTCAAATTTGAAAGACATACAAGTTATAGCACACATAGTGCATACATGTTCACACATACTGCACTAGATGCTAACCCTACAGTTTAGGGGCGGACCTAGGATAAATTTTTAGAGGGGGCAAACATATGATAAGTGATGCAAATATCATATTACAAGGTTTCAGAAAATTGAGCGGGGGCAGCTGCCCCCCTTGGCTATAGTCTGGATCCGCCCATGCTATAGTTTGAGGCCATTTGGATGACGTCGAAAAAAATCTTTGATTAGAAATGGGGTTGTTCGAACCCCGTAGTTGGATTTTTTTGAACCTTGATCTGTAGTACTGGGCAAAACCCTAGTTTAACCTAGTATATTTAATTATAGATTCGTAGGTCGAATTTTCTACCTTTTTATTATTACTATGCAGCACATATGTGTTTGCCCGTCGAGTGAAACTCGGAGGAAGAGGGATCACTCGGAAGGAGAGAAGAAGGGAGAGCATTATGGTGTCTCCCCTTTTTCGGGTGATGATGTTGACTTTTGTGCAGGGTTTGTCAGTGAGCAGGAGGTGCGAGCGAGCGAGCGAGCGAGCGAGTCGAGCGAGGCCGAGAATGAGAGAGATTTGTTTTTTTTTGTGAGAGGGACAACCGAAGGATCCAGAAGGACCCACAGACTTCCAATACGCATCCTGATGCGTCTTCTCTTGACAAAGAAAATGGCTGGGAGTTTGCGTACCTATTGCACGTGACCTGTGCTCACTGAAGTGTGGGACCTCACGCATGGGCACCACACGTAAGTGACAGACCTGTTGGTGTAAAAACTCGGTTGATTAGTATAGTGCATTAGAACAAAGTTTCCTATGGATTCAAGGGTAGGAAATCCAAGTTAACTCATTTACATGACATTATTTTTTCCATTAAGCAAAGTTAACACATCTATCAATTGGTACATTTTGGAGTGACTAAGAAGGATCCAGGCTTACTTATTCGTTTTCACGTGTTAAACTTGTCTAAATCTTGGTCAAACCTAGGATTTGCAGAAAATTCAAAAAAAAACAGAAAAATGAAAAACCAAAGCACATAGTCTTCTTATGTCATATAGTAAGCATTAAAGTTGATAAACAAGGTCTAGACATATTCAAACCATACAAATCATGTATCTACCCCTAACCCTAAACTATGTCTTATGAAGTCAATCATGAAGAGAAGTGGTTTTGGGTTTCAAACATGGAAATTTCAAGAACCTCCCAAAAGCTTCATTTTGGAGTGACTAAGAAGCATACATGCTTACCTTTTCATATTCATGTTTTAAACTTGAACTTAGGATGCCTCTCTCTTGACAAAGAAGATGGCTGGGAGTTTGCCTACCTAGCGTACGTGACTTGTTCTCACTGAAGTGTGGGACCTCACGCATGGGAACCACACGTAAGTGACAGACTTGTTGCTCTAATAACTCGGGTGATCATTATACTGTATTAGTACATAGTTTCCTATGGATCCTTCTTAGTCACTCCAAAATGAAGCTCTTTGGGAGGGTTTTTGAAATTTCCATGTTTGAAACCAAAAATAAGAAGACTATGTGCCTTGATTTTTCATTTTTTAAAATTTTGCCCATTTGAATCTTGGTCAAATCCTAGGTTTGACCATGATTTAAACAAGTTTAAAACATGAATATGAAAAATTAAGCATGTATCCTTCATAGTCACTCCAAAATGAAGCTCTTGAGAGGGTTTTTGAAATTTCCATGTTTGAAACCAAAAAACCGCGTACTTCTCTTCATGCTTGACTTCATAAGAGAGAGTTTGGGGATAGGGGTAGCTTGATACATGAATTTTCTGGTTTGAATATGTCTAGACCTTGTTTATCAACTTAATTGAATGCTTACTAGATGACATAAGATGACTATGTGCATTGGTTTTTCATTTTATTGTTTTTTTTGAATTTTATGCCCATTTGAATCTTGGTCAAATCCTAGGTTTGACCATGATTTAAACAAGTTTAAAACATGAATATGAAAAATTAAGCATCTATCCTTCTTAGTCACTCCAATATGTAGCTCTTGGGAGGGTTTTTGAAATTTCCATGCTTGAAACCAAAAACCACTTCTCTTCATGCATGCTTGACTTCTTCATAAGACAGAGTTTAGGGTTAGGGGGTAGATACATGATTTTCCTGGTTTGAATATGTGTAGACCTTGTTTATCAAATTAATTGAATGCTTACTATATAACATATAAGAAGACCTTGTTTTTTTTGAACTTTTATACCCATTTGAATCTTGGTCAAATCCTTGGTTCCACCAAGATTTGAATAAGTTAAAAACATGAATATGAAAAAGTAAGCATGTATGCTTCTTAGTCACTTCAAAAATGAAGCTCTTGGGAGGGTTTTTGAATTTCCATGTTCGAAACCAAAAACCACAAATCTTCATGCTTACTTCATGAAACATAGTTTATATTAGGGTTAGGGGTAGATACATGCTTGATTTTTCTTGTTTGAATATGTCTAGACCTTGTTTATCAACTTAATTGAATGCCTACTATATAACATATATAAGAAGACCTTTTTGTTTTTTTTAATTTTTATACCCATTTGAATCTTGGTCAAATCCTAGGTTTCACCAAGATTTGAATAAGTTTAAAACATGAATATGAAAAAGTAAGCATGCATGTATGCTTCTTAATTAATCACTTCGAAATGAAGCTCTTGGGAGGGTTTTTGAAATTTCCATGTTTGAAACCAAAAACCACATATCTTCATGCATGCGCTTGACTTCATGAGACAGAGTTTAGTGTTAGGGGGTAGATACATGATTTCTCTCGTTTGAATATGTCTAGACCTTGTTTATCAACTTAATTGAATGCTTACTATATGACATAAGAAGACTATGTGCCTTGATTTTTTTTAAAATTTTGTCCATTTGAATCTTGGCCAAATCCTAGGTTTGACCATGATTTAAACAAGTTTAAAACATGAATATATATGAAAAATTAAGCATGTATCATTCGTAGTCACTCCAAAATGAAGCTCTTGAGAGGGTTTTTGAAATTTCCATGTTTGAAACCAAATAACCACGTACTTCTCTTCATGCTTGACTTCATAAGACAGAGTTTGGGGTTAGGGTTAGCTTGATACATGAATTTTCTGGTTTGAATATGTCTAGACATTGTTTATCAACTTAATTGAATGCTTACTAGATGACATAAGATGACTATGTGCATTGGTTTTTCATTTTTTTGAATTTTTATGCCCATTTGAATCTTGGTCAAATTCTAGGTTTGACCATGATTTAATCAAGTTTAAAACATGAATATGAAAAATTAAGCATCTATCCTTCTTAGTCACTCCAATATGTAGCTCTTGGGAGGGTTTTTGAAATTTCCATGCTTGAAAACCAAAAACCACTTTTCTTCATGCATGCTTGACTTCATAAGACATAGTTTAGGGTTAGGGGGTAGATACATGATTTTCCTACTAGTTTGAATATGTCTAGACCTTGTTTATCAATTTAATTGAATGCTTACTATATGACATGAGCAGACCTTGCTTTTAATTTTTTTATACCCATTTGAATCTTCGTCAAATCGTAGGTTTGTTGACCAAGATTTGAACAAGTTTAAAACATGAATATGAAAAAGTAAGCATGTATGCGTCTTAACTAGTCACTCCAAAATGAAGCTCTTGGGAGGGTTTTTGAAATTTCCATGTTTGAAACCAAAAACCACTTCTTCTCTTCATGCTTGACTTCATAAGTCAGGGTTAATTTAGGGATATATAGGGGGTAGATACATGATTTTTCTGGTTTGATATGTCTAGACCTTGTTTATCAACTTAATTGAATGCTTACTATATGACATAAGAAGACTACGTGACTTGTGCTCACTGAAGTGTGGGACCTCACGCATGGGAACCACACGTAAGTGACAAACTTGTTGCTCTAATAACTCGGGTGATCATTATACTGTATTAGTACATAGTTTCCTATGGATCCTTCTTAGTCACTCCAAAATGAAGCTCTTTGAGAGGGTTTTTGAAATTTCCATGTTTGAAACCCAAAACAACTTCTCTTCATGCTTGACTTCATAAGACAGAGTTTAGGGTTAGGGGTAGATACATGATTTGTCTGGTTTGAATATGTCTAGACCTTGTTTATCAACTTTAATGCTTACTATATGACATAAGAAGACTATGTGCTTTGGTTTTTCATTTTTCTGATTTTTCTATTTTGATGCCCATTTGAATCTTGGTCAGATCCTAGGTTTTACCAAGATTTAAACAAGTTTAAAACATGAAAATGAAAAGGGAAGCATTTATCCTTCTTAGTCACTCTAAATGAAGTTTTTGGGAGGTTTTTGAAATTTCCATGTTTGAAACCCAAAACCACTTCTCTTCATGCTTGACTTCATAAGACATAGTTTAGGGTTAGGGGTACATACATGATTTGTATGTTTTGAATATGTCTAGACCTTGTTTATCAACTTGAATGCTTACTATATGACATAAGAAAACTACGTATGTGCTTTGGTTTTTCATTTTTCTGTTTTTTTTTGAATTTTCCGCCCATTTGAATCTCTGTCAAATCCTAGGTTTGACCAAGATTTAAACAAGTTTAACACGTGAAAACGAAAAGGTAAGCATGGATCCTTCTTAGTCACTCCAAAATGTACCAATTGATAGATGTGTTAACTTTGCTTCATGGAAAAAATAATGTCATGTAAATGAGTTAACTTGGATTTCCTACCCTTGAATCCATAGGAAACTTTGTTCTAATGCACTATAATAATCAACCGAGTTTTTACACCAACAGGTCTGTCACTTACGTGTGTGCCCATGCGTGAGGTCCCACACTTCAGTGAGCACAAGTCACGTGCAATAGGTACGCAAACTCCCAGCCATTTTCTTTGTCAAGAGAAGACGCATCAGGATGCGTATTGGAAGTCTGTGGGTCCTTCTGGATCCTTCGGTTGTCCCTCTCACAAAAAAAACAAATCTCTCTCATTCTCGGCTCGCTCGACTCGCTCTCGCTCGCTCGCTCCCCGCTCCCGACAAACCCTGCACAAAAGTCAACATCATCACCCGAAAAAGGGGAGACACCATAATGCTCTCCCTCCTTCTTCTCTCCTTCCGAGTGATCCCTCTTCCTCCGAGTTTCACTCGACGGGCAAACACATATGTGCTGCATAGTAGAGTAATAATAAAAAGGTACGTAGAAAAATCGACCTACCAATCTATAATTAAATAGGTTAAACTAGGGTTTTGCCCAGTACTACAGATCAAGGTTCAAAAAAATCCAACTACGGGGTTCGAACAACCCCATTTCTAATCAAAGAATTTTTTCGACGTCATCCAAATGACCTCAAACTATAGCATGGGCGGATCCAGACTATAGCCAAGGGGGGCAGCCGCCCCCACTCAATTTTCTGAAACCTTGTACTTAGAAATATGTTAAGCTAAAGCTGGTTTGCCCGCACTTAGAAATGATATTTGCATCACTTATCATATGTTTGCCCATTTGAATCTTGTCAAATCCTAGATTTGACCAAGATAATTTAAACAAGTTTAAAACATGAAAATGAAAAGGGAAGCTTGTATCCTTCTTAGTCACTCTAAAATGAAGTTTGGGGAGGTTTTTGAAATTTCCATGCTTGAAACCAAAAACCACTTCTCTTCATGCTTGACTTCATAAGATAAAGTTTAGGGTTAGGGGGTAGATACATGATTTTTCTGGTTTGAATATGTCTAGACCTTGTTATCAACTTAATTGAATGCTTACTATATATATGCCATAAGAAGATCGACTATGTGCATTGGTTTTTCATTTTATTGTTTTTTAAATTTTATGCCCATTTGAATCTTGGTCAAATCCTAAGTTTGACCATGATTTAAACAAGTTGAAAACATGAATATGAAAAATTAAGCATATGTCCTTCTTAGTCACTCCAAAATGAAGCTCTTGGGAGGGTTTTTGAAATTTCCATGTTTGAAACCAAAAACCACATATCTTCATGCTTGACTTCATGAGACAGAGTTTAGGGTTAGGGGTTGATACATGATTTCTCTGGTTTGAATATGTCTAGACCTTGTTTATCAACTTAATTGAATGCTTACTATGTGACATAAGAAGACTATGTGCCTTGATTTTCCATTTTTTTAAATTATGCCCATTTGAATCTTGGCCAAATCCTAGGTTTGACCATGATTTAAACAAGTTGAAAACATGAATATAAAAAGTTAAGCATATATCCTTCTTAGTCACTCCAAAATGAAGCTCTTGGGAGGGTTTTTGAAATTTCCATGTTTGAAACCAAAAACCACATATCTTCATGCTTGACTTCATGAGATAGAGTTTAGGGTTAGGGGTAGATACATGATTTCTCTGGTTTGAATATATCTCTAGACCTTGTTTATCAACTTAATTGAATGCTTACTATGTGACATAAGAAGACTATGTTTGGCTATCTCTAGATCTTTTAATTTGATCAAATACGGTCTATGCACATGCATGGTTGTTTGGCTGTTTCAGTGTCCCTAGAGGCATACATATATACTGTTATTTAGCAATCTTTATTACAGTACAAAGGTCTTAACCTCATGGTTCACAGAAAGTATAAACGTAGATCAACCATCTAAACATAGAAGACATTCTAGTGTATGATTCTTACATATACACATCAACATCCTATCAGAAAATCTTAATGTGAATTGTACTGGCTGTACAAACCCGTGCATCATTCTCTAGCCGGTTGCACCCAAAAACCAAATCGTGGTACTTCATAGTTGACTGTATGTAGGACAATATACAGATCCAATGCGAAGCCATGGGTATCACCTGCATGACAGAACCATATTTCACATGGTTGGAGGTACTCCATATGGCATTTAAAATCATTCCTTGTCCTTCATATGGCCCTAAAAATAGTACAGTTGGATTTGTGGGTTTTAATTTTTTATTAACACACTCAATTGATTGCCCAAACATTGATTAATAATATTATTAAGGGGTGTGATGTTGAAAGCCATAAGAACAATGTGCCAAACAATCTTTGCTAGCGGACGGTAAATGTAACCCATCAGAAATAATCAGCAGACGTGCATGTTTCTTTGGTCAGAATAACTGCTGCACCATCTTAAAAGTAAATGGCATAACCATTTATTTGATTTGATAGCGTGCAGCTAGATGGCGTACATTACTATCTCTACTTCCTTGGGTCGCCCAAATCTGGAGTACTAAAAGCAAATCCAGGTGATTCATTTGACAAGACAACACAGATGCGTCCAAATTTCTCCGCCCATATTATTATAGTAATATACGAAATCTGGAGTGCGTTGCCTCGTTGCCTTCCAAGAGAAGCTGCATTCCTTGCCAAAAAAGAGAGAGAGGCTGTATTTATAACTACCTCACCGGCCGCCACTAGTACAAACCATCACTCCCTCTCCACCTCCACCTCCATCTCTTCCCTAGTAGCTCCACCTCCATATCGGCGACGGACCACAATCGCGCGGCTTCGACTTCCTCTTCGACGGCGGCGGCGACAGAGGCGTGAGGCACCTTCTCCGCGGCGCATCACTCATCCTCGTCCCGCGGCAACAATGGCTGTATGTGAAATCACCATACCCTTTTGTATGGTAGAGATGATGATGTGCGGATAAAATTTTATTGGCGGTTGCTCATCCTTGTTTGAATATTTGGTGTAGATTCACATCTAGGGCAGGGTGTCAAGCGGGGTGGGTAGCGGGCTAGCTAGTTTCAGTGCGAGTGCTTTAAATCTGCTCTAATCTCAACCACTATTTGCTCTAATTTTCTGCTTTGCGGGACGATTCGCGGACGCCGCTTGCAACCCTAATCTAGGGTATTGATCCTAGTTTAGTAGACTACTAGGATTTACATGCCAATTTGTTTTTAGACTAGATCCGGATATTTGTCAATACTACTACGTACTTCTTCCGTTCGTATTTAATTGACTCTAGTTGAAAGCATCGACAGTTCATTTTCTTCTCTCCCTCGCGTCGACTAATTAAAACCGAACAGAGGGAGTATTAGGAATCCATGTGCATCCGTACTACCAGTAAGGTATTGCGTTGTTGCAGAGGCTCAGTGTAATCAATATCTTTCGATATTAATATACTCACTTTATCAGAAAATAAATTAGTAATCCATGTTCAAACTTGCTAGTTTGATCGACGTTTGATGATGATTTGTGAGGCCATGTATGGGCCTAGTTTGTTTTGCCTGGTGGTCAGTAGGCTGATGATTTATTTTTTTGCTTGGTCGATCTGTGGTCGTTCCATGGCCACTGCTGATTAAGCATTACTAGAATCAACAATTTTTTGCTTGTCTGGTGATTGGAAGTGTATGCGCTAGCACCATCGCACGATGATTAGTCTTAATGGAGATGCAGATGTCGATCAAGAGGGAGAAACATATCTTGATCATGCATTTCTCACGAGATTACTTGGTGATTGGAAGTAGAATCCACAATTTGTTGTGCAAACTTCTCAACATATGCATATATTCAATGAATTGGCTTTATGTGATCAATAGTACTTCTTATTGCAGATGGATGGAGGGGAAAGAGCGAAAAAACCGATACTTAGTGAGATGACTTCTCATTCTGTGACTTCTGATATCCCAGATAACAAGGTAAATATATAGAACGACGATTCGTAGGTGATAAAAGCAGAATCCACAATTTGCCGTGCAAACTTCTCAACATATGCATATATTTGATTAATTAGTTTTATGTGATCAATAGTATTACTTATTCCAGATGGACGTAGGGGAAGGAACGAAAAAGCGGATGCTATGTGAAATGACTTCTAAATCTGTGTGTTCTGATATCCCAGATGACAAGGTAAACATATGGACCGACGCTTGTTTTGCCGCTGCCCCTGTTAGATGGCTAGATGCTCTGGTCTAATTTCTGTTCATGTGCTTATTATTGCAGAAACATAGAGTTGAAGAAAACTCTATATTGTCTGATGACAAAGGTGAAATGGCATGCCAGTCTTTTAAACCTCCGACGCCACCTTGTTTACTGTCTATGGAGACTGATGCAGCTGGACCTGGTACTGATGAGCCTATACCTGGCATCATCGTGTCACATGAAGAAGGTTGTGGATTGGGTTTACCCCCTGCTGTAGAAACTGGTGGTGCAGCTGGAGCTGCTAGTGTAGAGCCTCTAGTGAACGGTGTCGTGCCACGGGAATTCTCTGAACTGGAGCAAAACGGTTTACCTATTGTCAAGACCGATATAACTGGTGCTGATGCTGGAGTTGCTACTGATGATCCTGCACCCGAAGGAGGTTTTGTATTGGTAGAACCCGTCATGACTATGCCCACAGTACTGACTGGTGGTGGACCTGGAGCTGGTAGGGTAGAGCCTCTAGCGAAAGGTGTCGTGCCACGAGAATCCTCTGAAGTGGATATTGGTGGTTTACCCTCTGTAGAGACTAGTGGTCTACCTGGAGCTGGTATTGTAGAGATTTCAGCAAACGGTCCTGTCCGAGAACATATCTGGTCCTACTATCCCTTTAGGTGCTACCGTGCTACCGACTCCTATGAACCGGAGCATGTACCTGATGTGCCTTCTGTTGAACCTGACGCACCTGTAAGTAGTGGTGATGATTCCGCTGAATCTGATCAAGAAGGATCTGCATCTCTAGGACAAGATGTCAGCTGTCATTCACCTGATTCTGAGCTGAAGTCAGCAACGGTAGCTTATATAGCACGGACTGTCCTTCAAGCTCTAAAGATCCAGTTGGGTGGTTCACAGGACCAGCTACTCCAAGCCATTGTCACTACAAAAGACCAGCCAGCATGCTTCGTCATCTCCTGCATACTGTTTGACAAGCTGAAGCACTGCAACTGGCGCATTGTTCAATCCCATCAGCATGGAGAGAGGAGCTATGTTTATGTCAAGATGATTCATGCTGATTTGGTAAGGTTCCATGATAAGATGTATGGGTGGGGTGAGGCAAGAGCCACATTTTGCAGCATTCACACAGTCTTCGCTCTTGAGCCAGACCCCATGGATGCTTACCCAGTGGTGCAGCTGTCCTGACTTGATATATGTTTTATGATCAGTATGCTGCTGTCGTGGAACTGTGATGTGGAGCTACCTTTCTTATGGTTTCTAGGCTTTTGGTTTCAACATGTATTATGGAGCTTACCTTAGGACTTTCGCATGCGTTTGGCTGTTGACCTGTAATGTTTGTGGTTGGTTGTCTAATCTACTTGGCACAATCACATTGCAAAGGCAAATGTTCCTTTTCTCTTTAATTGTTATTATGACTTATGTGTTATAACCAGGCAAGAATATGCAATCTTGGTTCTCTGACCGATATATATGTACACACAACTTTTGTTCACATAATAACACTAGGCCCTGTTTGTTTGGGCTAGAGCTTGTGCTTCTGCTGCTTTTGGGTCCCTATAAGCACAAGCCCAAACAAACACCTAACTTTTGGATCCAGGCTTGTACAAGCGCTTGTTCATTTTGTACTACAAGCCCGGAAGCACCTTTGGAGGAACTTCCCGCAGCTTCCCGCAGCTGGTAATCCTCCCGCTAACTCATGCCACTCTGTATCTTCATATTTACGGCCAGAATGCCACCCGGTATATATACGGAAACCCCTCACAAAACTTCCACCAAATCTCACCCGTTTTCCCCATCCCCCCCGACCTGTCCCGAGATGCAAACCAGGGAGGCAGGGAGAGGCGGCTAAGGTTCTTCCAGGTCGCCGGCCTCTCCGGTCGCCACGCCGGCCGGCGCTCGCCGTGCGTCCGCCTCCACACGCTCGCCGCACGTCCATGTCCGCCTCCGCCCGCCTCAGCGCCTCCGCCCCCGCCGCACTTCTCCTCCCGACGGACGCTGCCCTTCCTCTCCCCGTCGCCGCCCCACCCGCCTCTCCCGCCTCTTCGGCCGCTCGCCGCGCATCCGCCTCCTCCACGTCTCTGCCCGCCCTCAACTCGCGGCGGCCCGCTGCTGCACTTCTCCTCCCGGTCGCCGCCCGCCCCAACTTGATTTAGGGGCTAAATCTTTGTTGTTATGTGTGTATATGTGTAGATGATTAATTATTGTGTTATATTACAGTGATTTAGGACTGAATCTTGATTCAATTGACAAAGTGTGCAGATGATACAATGTTGAAACTCGCTATAATATGGAACCAAATATTATTTGTACCTCTGTATGGTTTAATTGATTATAATCATTTATTAACAACTACAAAATTATTTTACCTAAAAAGTGATAAACCTATAATTTGAGCTAGCACACAAATCATAGTCAGATTATTAGATCAAATTAGTACTTATACATCATCTTCAGCATACAGGGTATTTCAGACAATCACCACCAGCTATATGTCCACCAGCTGTCCTAAAAGCAGGTTGCCAAACAGCAATTTTACATTTCACCAGCTGTCCAGCTCCAGCCGCTTCTCAGATCCTACCAGCTCCAGCTGCTTCTTGTTCAGCTGCAGCCCAAACAAACAGGCACTTACACGGGAAAAGAGTAGCTTTCTCTGTTGGACAAACACCAAACCACAAAAGGGTAACAACACAATATCCAAACTAGGTACGGCACCTGTTGAGCATACATGACTTTTGGCGTAAAATCACGTTAACCAACACTAGCATCATCTTGTTCTTTGCAAGGTGCTATGCTTATCAGTCTAATCCCAATACACCACCTACTTCAGGTGGCACGATGATGTCAAGTGCAGGCTCACCAGTACCAACTCTCTTGCATCAGTCTCCATTGAATGTAAGCCACTGCTGCAGTAGACACCATTAGCAATGCAAGCTGAAGGTGTTCTTATCCTCATATCAGGATCACATAATACAGGTGTCAAGCTTCATGCACTAGCCAACACAATAAAAAGTCCGAACTAGGATAGCTAGGAAAAAAACATGAAGATCTTTTTTTCGAATCCCACGCTGAACATCTTTTTTTTAACTAATTAGGTAAGCTCCTGCTGACAAACATATTACAGCAACTCCAGCAGTGGCTCTATATTTTGGCGCTGTGGGCTGAATGGCTGATGCTGCGCATGGAGCCGGCAATAGCTTCACCGGAAGCTGCAAACTGTGGCGGCCAAATGCAGGGCTGAAACAGCGTATTTTCAGAGGCGCTATAAATGCAGCGCCAAAAACAGAATATAATGAAAAATAGAGTGCAGTAAAACAGAAGATCAAACAAAGACTAGAAATAGACATAAAATAGGATAAAATTAGCTTGATAGATACTCCGTAGTTCATATTTTTACAAAGTAGTGCGATAAAACTAAACTAAAACTCGACATCTGACGAGTCCGGTGTCGTGCCCGACACCGGATCCGACGAGAAGAGGTCAATCCAACGGGGGTCGTCCTCGCCAATGGTGGTCGGCCCGGCGAGCTGCGCTTCGATGAAGGCCCGCTTCGTCGCCTTCTCCGCCCTCCGTCGTGCGCGGTCCTCCTTCTTCGCTGCCCGCCTCGTCGCCTTCTCCGCCCTCCGTCTGCGGAAGTGCTCGTTCTCGGCGGCAACGTCCTCGGGGAAGCGGGCCGCCCACTCGCGCGCCGCGCGCTCGTCCCGCTCGGCGATGCGCAAACGGCGCTCCGTCTCGCGGCGGCGGTGCTGTTCCTCCTGTCTAACGATGTACGGCGGCGGCGCGAGATCCTCGGCCTGCTGGCGCGTCCACACGTCATGGAAATTCATCGACGATCGCGGGCGCCCGAGCCGCCACGCCACGGCGTCGTACGCGCGCGCGGCCTCGTGCGCGGTCTCGTAGGTGCCGAGGCCGATGCGCTCGCCGCCGTCACGTATCTCCGCGTAATACGTACCTTTGGGGCGCGCGCGGACGCCGCGGTACCCCGTGCCCGAGACGCGGCAGTACCGCGAGCTCGACGCGAGACGAGGCATGGCGGCGGCGGCGGAAGCGGAGCCGCGGCGGCGATATTAGGCGCAGATGGGCAAATTTCAGCAACCCGTGTCCATCTTTTTTTTGGCAGGATTACGCCATGTACCACCTTCCAATTAGAAAATAGTACTGTTCAGCCTTCCCCTGTTGGGCCCAATATTTCACTTTGGGTTGCCAACGGCCATCTACATGGTAATTGCTCTCGGCCTACTTGCTCCGGCCGTCGAAGCCCAATAACTACAAATGGGCCTTTCTGCTCATGCAATTTCGGCCCTTTTCTAATGAAACACAGATCCTATGAATGGCAAAAGAAAAAAACGCGGAGATTCTACATAAAAGTTGTTTTTAGTTATTTTGAATTATTGGGTTCCAATTTTTGAAACTGCTCATGCCCAATATGAAAATCCTTGTTCGCTCCATACCCACATGGATAACGGTATTTTTAATAATTCATAAAGTGGATTTGAAATTTAAAACATATCCTAATAATTCCATGATTTAATCTATCAACTTGCAAGATCTTGGAGAGAAAAAGCTTGTATTAGTCTGCAGAATCCGCACCGTTTCAAAGGCGGCAGTGGATCAAAAGAAAAAAGGAAGTAGCCAGAAATTAGGGGTCAAAAATAACTCCAAGAAATGAAACTTTTATTGTTCGTAGAGGATGACATGCGGGACCCATGAGCCAGCAGCTTACTCAACGTTTCAAAGGCGGCATGAGATCGGAAGAAAAAGGCAAGTGACCAAATATCAGGTGCCAAAAATAATCCAAGAAATGAAACTTATTGTACATAGAGGATGACATGCGGGTCCCATTTTGCAGCAGCGGTTTCAGCGTTTCAAATGCGGTTTGAGATCAAAAGAAAAAGAAAGTAGCCAGAAATTAGGGGGTAAAAAAACTCCAAAAAAAGAAAGTTGATTGTACATAGAGGATGGCATGCGGGTCCCATGAGTCAGCAGCTTACTCAACGTTTCCAAGGCGGCAGGGGATCAAAAGAAAAAGGAAATAGCCAAAAATCAGAGGTGAAAAAAAACCAAGAAAAGAAATTTTATAGTACATAGAGGATGACATGCGGGTCCCATGAGCCAGCAGGTTCCTCAACGTTTTCAAAGGCCGGTGGGGATCAAAAGAAAAAGGCAAATAGCCAGAAATTAGGGGTAAACAATAAATCCAACAAAGGAAAGGTTTATTGTTCATAGATGCTGACATGTGGGACCCATGAGCCAGCAGCGTCAAGGCAAGTGACCAAAAATCAGGGGTAAAAAAATCCAAGAAAAGAAACTTTATTGTACATAGAGGATGACATGTGGGTCCCATGAGCCAGCACCTTACTCAACGTTTCAGAGGCGGCTTGAGATCGAAAGAAAAAGGAAAGTGACCGAATATCAGGAGCTAAAAATAATCCAAGAAAGGAAACTTTTATTGTACATAGAGGTTGACATATGGGTCCCACTAATACAAGCTCTTTCGCTCGAAGATCTTGCAAGTTGATTGTACATAGAGGATGACATGCGGGCCCCATGTGTCAGCAGCTTACTCAATGTTTCCAAGGCGGCAGTGGATCAAAAGAAAAAGGAAATAGCCAAAATCAGAGGGTGAAGAATAAATCCAACAAAGGAGAGGTTTATTGTCCATGGAGGCTGACATCTGGGACCCACGAGCCAGCAGCGTCCTCTACGTTTAGAAGGCGACTGGGGATCGAAAGAAAAAAGGCAAATAGCCAGAAATTAGGGGTACAAAATAACTCCAAGAAAGGAAGTGTTTATTGTTCATAGAGGCTGACATGTGGGACCCATGAGCCAGCAAAGTCTTCAACGTTTCAAAGGCGGCAGGGGATCAAAAGAAAAAGGAAGTAGCCAGAAATTAGGGGTAAAAAATAACTCCAAGAAAGGAAACTTTTATTGTTCATAGAGGATGACATGCGGGACCCATGCTCCAGCAGCTTCCTCAACGTTTCAAAGGCGGCATGAGATCGAAAGAAAAAGGCAAGTGACCAAATATCAGGACCCGAAAATAATCGAAGAAAGAAATTTTATTGTACATAGAGGATGACATGCGGGACCCATTTAGCAGCAGCGGTCTCAACGTTTCCAAGGCGGCACGGGATCAAAAGAAAAAGGAAGTAGCCAGAAATTAGGGTTCAAAAATAACTCCAAGAAAGGAAACTTTTATTGTTCGTAGAGGATGACATGCGGGACCCATGAGCCAGCAGCTTACTCAACGTTTCAAAGGTGGCATGAGATCGAAAGAAAAAGGCAAGTGACAAAATATCAGGAGACAAAGATAATCCAAGAAAAGAAAACTTTATTGTACATAGAGGATGACATGCGGGTCCCATTTAGCAGCAGCGGTCTCAACGTTTCAAATGCGGCTTGAGATCAAAAGAAAAAGAAAGTAGCCAGAAATTAGGGGGTAAAAAAACTCCAATAAAGGAAAGTTTTATCGATGAGCCAGCAGAGTCCTCAACGTTTCAAAGGCGGCAGGGGATCAAAGAAAAAGGAAATAGCCGAAAATCAGAGGGTGAAAAAACCAAGAAAATGAACTTTTATAGTACATAGAGGATGACATGCGGGTCCCATGAGCCAGCAGGTTTTTCAACGTTTCAAACGTGGCATGAGATCGAAAGAAAAAGGCAAGTGACCAAATATCAGGATCCAAAAATAATTCAAGAAAAGAAACTTGATTGTACATAGAGTATGACATGCGGGTCCCATTTAGCAGCAGCGGTATCACCGTTTGAGAGGCGGCAAGGGATCGAAAGAAAAAGGCAAGTGACCAAATATGAGGTGCCAAAAAAATCGAAGAAAAGAAAGTTTTATTGTACATAGAGGATGACATGCGGGTCCCATGAGCCAGCAGGTTTTTCAACGTTTCAAACGTGGCATGAGATTGAAAGAAAAGGCAAGTGACCAAATATCAGGAGCCAAAAATAATTCAAGAAAAGAAACTTGATTGTACATAGAGGATGGCATGCGGGTCCCATTTAGCAGCAGCGGTATCACCGTTTGAGAGGCTGCACGGGATCGAAAGAAAAGGCAAGTGACCAAATATCAGGAGCCAAAAATAATCTAAGAAAAGAAATTTTATTGTACATAGAGGATGACATGTGGGTCCCATTTTGCAGCAGCGGTCTCAACGTTTCCAAGGCGGCACAGGACCAAAAGAAAAATGAAGTAGCCAGAAATCAGGGGGTGAAAAAAATCCCAAAAAAGAACGATTTCAATTGGGCTGCATGTGGACATCTGGGCATTCGAACTATCCTGCTGGGCCTTTTGACTCGTACAATTTCAGCCCACTCCAAAGCAGGATAGTTCGGATTTTTCTAAAAAAAACAGGAAAGTCCTATGCTTCGCAAAAACAAAAAACAAGGAGATTCAGCATATAAATTTGTTTATGTAAAAATAAAGATTTAATTTATCCGTTGAAATAGCTCAGAGCGCAATACACTGTTTATTGTCTGCAAAATAATCAAGATATCACATGTTTCTTGTACGGGGAGGCTGACATCGGGGACCCATGAGCCAGCAGCGTCGTCTTAAAGGCGGCAGGGGATGGAAAGAAAAAATAAACCAAAAATCTGTTGGTAAAAAATCCAAGAAAAGAAACATTTTCGTTCTGAGAGGATGACATGCGGGACCCATGAGGCAGCAGCGTCCTCAGCGTTTATTGTTCATAGAGGCTGACATGTGGGACCCGTGAGCCAGCAGCGTCCTCAACGTTTTAAAGGCGGCAGGATATCGAAAGAAAAAATAAGCCAAAAATCATTTGGTAAACAATATCCAAGAAAAGAAACATTTACCGTTCTGAGAGGATGACATGCGGGACCCATGAGGCAGCAGCATCCTCAACGATTCCAAGGCGGCAGGGGATCAAAGAAAAAAAAGGAAATATCCAGAAATTAATTAGGGGTTCAAAAAAATCCATCAAAGGAAACTTTTATTGTTCATAGAGGATGACTTGTGGGACCGACCTGCCAACAGCGTCCTCATCGTTTCAAAGGGGTAGGAGATCCAAAGAAAAAGGCAAATAGCCAGAAATTAGGGGTCAAAAATAACTCCAAGAAAGGAAACTTTTATTGTTCGTAGAGGATGACATGCGGGACCCATGAGCCAGCAGCTTACTCAACGTTTCAAAGGCGGCATGAGATCGAAAGAAAAAGGCAAGTGACAAAATATCAGGAGCAAAAGATAATCCAAGAAAAGAAACTTTATTGTACATAGAGGATGACATGTGGGTCCCATTTTGCAGCAGCGGTCTCAATGTTTGTAATGCGGCTTGAGATCAAAAGAAAAAGAAAGTAGCTAGTAATTAGGGGGTGAAAAAAAATCCAAGAAAAGAAAGTTGATGGACATAGAGGATGACATGCGGGTCCCTTGAGCCAACAGCTTACTCAACGTTTCAAAGGGGGCAGGGGATCAAAAGAAAAAGGCAAGCCAAAAATCAGAGGGTGAAAAAAATCCAACAAAGGAAACTTTTATAGCACATAGAGGATGACATGCGGGTCCCATGAGCCAGCAGGTTCCTCAACGTTTCAAACGTGGCATGAGATCGAAAGAAAAAGGCAAGTGCCCAAATATGAGGTGCCAAAAAAACTCCAAGAAAAGAAAGTTGATTGCTCATAGAGGATGACATGCGGGTCCCATGAGCCAGCAGGTTCCTCAACGTTTCAAACGTGGCATGAGATCGAAAGAAAAAGGCAAGTGCCCAAATATGAGGTGCCAAAAAAACTCCAAGAAAAGAAAGTTGATTGCTCATAGAGGATGACATGCGGTCCCATGAGCCAGCAGGTTCCTCAACGTTTCAAACGTGGCATGAGATCGAAAGAAAAAGGCAAGTGACCAAATATGAGGAGCCAAAAATAATTCAAGAAAAGAAAGTTGTATAGTACATAGAGGATGACATGCGGGTCCCATTTAGCAGCAGCGGTATCACCGTTTGAGAGGCGGGGGATCAAAAGAAAAAGAAATTGCCAAAAATCAGAGGGTGAAAAAAACCAAGAAAATGAACTTTTATAGTACATAGAGGATGACATGCGGGTCCCATGAGCCAGCAGGTTCCTCAATGTTTCAAACGTGGCATGAGATCGAAAGAAAAAGGCAAGTGACCAAATATGAGGAGCCAAAAATAATTCAAGAAAAGAAAGTTTTATAGTACATAGAGGATGACATGCGGGTCCCATTTAGCAACGGTATCACCGTTTGAGAGGCGGCAGGGATCAAAAGAAAAAGAAATTGCCAAAAATCAGAGGGTGAAAAAAACCAAGAAAATGAACTTTTATAGTACATAGAGGATGACATGCGGGTCCCATGAGCCAGCAGGTTCCTCAACGTTTCAAACGTGGCATGAGATCGAAAGAAAAAGGCAAGTGAAAAAATATCAGGAGCCAAAAATAATTCAAGAAAAGAAAGTTTTATAGTACATAGAGGATGACATGCGGGTCCCATTTAGCAGCAGCTATCAAGAGGCGGGGATCGAAAGAAAAAGGCAAGTGAAAAAATATGAGGAGCCAAAAATAATTCAAGAAAAGAAAGTTTTATAGTACATAGAGGATGACATGCGGGTCCCATTTAGCAGCAGCGGTATCACCGTTTGAGAGGCGGCGGGGATCGAAAGAAAAAGGTAAGTGACCAAATATGAGGTGCCAAAAATAATTCAAGAAAAGAAAGTTTTATAGTACATAGAGGATGACATGCGGGCCCATTAGCAGCAGCGGTATCACCGTTTGAGAGGCGGCAGGGGATCGAAAGAAAAAGGCAAGTGACCAAATTTGAGGTGCCAAAAAAACTCCAAGAAAAGAAAGTTGATTGCACATAGAGGATGACATGCGGGTCCCATTTAGCAGCAGCGGTCTCAACGTTTCAAGGCGGCAAGGGATCAAAAGAAAAAGGAAGTAGCCAGAAATCGGGGGTCAAAAAAAATCCAAGAATAGAAAGAATTTTGGTTCATAGAGGATGACATGCGGGACCCATGATCCTGCATCGTAAACGGCTCGATCGGAGAACGTTGAACGAGATGGCGCGATCTAGAAAAAAACAATGCCAGAGAGGCTGCCATCTGGGCCCTACATCCCTCGGCGGTGCGGATTTGCGTTGACTCGGCCGGCGAACCCGAGATTTCGAGATGCACCACGTCCCGGGCCACCATACGCGACGTTTTGGCCGCTTTCGTCGGGCTAGGTGGCCTCAAAAACGAGAAAAAAAAGTTTTGACATGCACCACGGAGGGACCAAAAATCGTCGGCCATGGTACACCAGCAACCACGGCGCGACTTCAACTTCGTCGGCCATGGCAACTTTTCTTGTAGTGTATGTGCTATAAAAGTTTATTTTCTTTGTTTTTTTTCACTCTCTGATTTTTGGCTATTTCCTTTTCTTTTGATCCCCCCCGCCGTTGGGTAAGCTCTGCGACTCATGGGACCCGCATGTCATCCTCTATGTACAATCAACTTTCTTTTTCTTTTGATCTCAAGACGCATTTGAAACGTTAAGACCGCTGCTGCTAAATGGGACCCGCATGTCATCCTCTATGTACAATAAAGTTTCTTTTCTTGGATTATCTTTGGATCCTGATATTTGGTCACTTGCCTATTTCTTTCGATCTCATGCCATGTTTGAAACGTTGAGGAACCTGCTGGCTCATGGGACCCGCATGTCATCCTCTATGTACTACAAGTTCGTTTCTTGGTTTTTTCACCCTCTGATTTTTGGCTATTTCCTATTTCTTTTGATCCCCCGCCTTGAAAGTTGAGGACTCGCCTCATAAGTCCCACATGTCACTGTATGAACGATAAAGCTTTCCTTTCTTGGAGTTTTTTTACCCCTAATTTCTGGCTACTTTCTTTTATTTTGATCTCAAGCCGCATTTGAAACATTTGCTTGCAAAATGGGACCCGCATGTCATCCTCTATGTACAATAAAAGTTTCTTTTCTTGGATTATGTTTCACCCTCTGATTTTTGGTCACTTGCCTTTTTCTTTCGATCTCATGCCGCCTTTGAAAACGTTGAGGAACCTGCTGGCTCATGGGACCCGCATGTCGTCCTCTATGTACTATAAAATTTCTTTTCTTGGATTTTTTCACCCTCTGATTTTTGACTATTTCTTTTTCTTTTGATCCCCCGCCTTGGAAACGTTGACTAATCTGCTGGCTCATGGGACCCGCATGTCATCCTCTATGTCCATCAACTTTCTTTTCTTGGAGTTTTTTACCCCCTAATTTCTGGCTACTTTCTTTCTTTTGATCTCAAGCCGCATTTGAAACGTTGGGACCTGCTGCAAAATGGGACCCGCATGCAATTCTCCATGTACAATAAAAGTTTCTTTTCTTGGATTATTTTTCACCCTAATTTTTGGTCACTTCCCTTTTCTTTTGATCCCCTACCGCAAACGTTGAGTAAGCTGCTGACTCGTGGGACCCGCATGTCATCCTCTATGTACAATCAACTTTCTTTTTCTTTTGATCTCAAGCCGCATTTGAAACGTTGAGACCGCTGCTGCTAAATGGGACCCGCATGTCATCCTCTATGCACAATAAAGTTTCTTTTCTTGGATTATCTTTGGCTCCTAATATTTTGTCACTTGCATTTTGCTTTCGATCTCATGCCGCCTTTGAAACGTTGAGTAAGCTGCTGGCTCATGGGTCCCGCATGTCATCATCTACGAACAATAAAAGTTTCCTATCTTCGAATTATTTTTACCCCTAATTTTTGGCTACTTCCTTTTTCTTTTGATCACCTGCAGCCTTTGAAACTTAGAGGATTCTGCTGGCTCATGGGTCCCACATGTCAGCCTCTATGAACAATAAACCTTTCCTTTCTTGGAGTTATTTTGACCTCTAATTTCTGGCTATTTCGCCTTTTTTAAAATCCTGTGTCGCCTTGGAAACGTTGAGAATGCTGCTGCCTCATGGGTCCCGCATGTCATCCTCTCAAAACGATAAATGTTTCTTTTTTTGGATTTTTTTACCAACGGATTTTTCCGATCCTCTGCCGTCTTTAAAAACGTTGACGACGCTGCTCATGAGTACCCGATGTCAGCCTCCCATTACAAGAAACATGTGATATCTTGATTATTTTGCAGACAATAAACAGTGTATTTCGCTCTGAGCTATTGCAAACGGAAAAAATAAATCTTTACTTTTAAATAAACAAACTTATATGTTGAATCTCCTTGTTTTTTGTTTTCGCGAAGCATAGGACTTTCCTGTTTTGGAGTGGGCTCAAATTGTACGAGTCCAAAAGCGTCCAGCAGGATAGTTCGAAAGCCCAGACGGCCAGATGCAGCCCAATTGAAATCTTTCTTTTCTTGGATTTTTTTGAACCCATGATTTCTGGCTACTTCCTTTTTTGGAAACGTTGAGAACGCTGCTGCAAAATGGGACCCGCATGTCATCCTCTATGTACAATATATTTTTTTCTAGGATTATTTTTGGCTCCTGATATTTGGTCACTTGCATTTTTCTTTTGATCTCATGCCGTCTTTGAAACGTTCAGACCGCTGCTGCAAAATGGGACCCGCATGTCATCCTCTATGTACAATAAAAATTACTTTTCTTGGATTATTATTTTTGGCCCCTGATATTTGGTCACTTGTCTTTTTCTTTCGATCTCATGCCATGTTTGAAACGTTGAGGAACCTGCATGCTCATGGGACTCGCATGTCATCCTCTATGTACTATAAAAGTTCATTTTCTTGGTTTTTTTTCACCCTCTGATTTTTTGCTATTTCCTTTTTCTTTTATCCCTGCCGCCTTGAAACGTCGAGTAAGCTGCTGCAAAATGGGACCCGCATGTCATCCTCTATGTACAATCAACTTTCTTTGGCTACTTTCTTTTCTTTTGATCTCAACTCTCAAGCCGCATTTGAAACGTTGAGACCGCTGCTGCAAAATAGGACCCACATGTCATCCTCAATGTAAAATAAAAGTTTCTTTTCTTGGATTATTTTCACCCTCTGATTTTTGGCTATTTCCTTTTTCTTTCGATCCCCTGCTGCCTTGGAAACGTTGAGGATGCTGCTGCCTCATGGGTCCCACATGTCATCCACTATGAACAATAAAAGTTTCTTTTCTTTGATTTTTTCACCCTCTGCTTTTTGGCTATTTCCTTTTTCTTTTGATCCCATGCCGCCTTGGAAACGTTGAGGACGCTTCCTAATGGGACCCGCATGTCATCCTCTATGTACATTAAAAGTTTCTTTTCTTGGATTATTTTTGGCTCCTGATATTTGGTGACTTGCCTTTTTCTTTCAATCTCATGCCGCCTCTGAAACGTGGAGTAAGGTGCTGGCTCATGGGACCCGCATGTCATCTTCTATGTACAATAAAGTTTCTTTTCTTGGATTTTCCCCCTGATTTTTGGTCACTTGCCTTTTTCTTTCGATCCTATGCCGCCTTTGAAATTGAGTAGGCTGCTGGCTCATGGGTCCCACAGTCAGCCTCTATGAACAATAAACCTTTCCTTTGTTGGATTTATTTTTACCCCTAATTTCTGGCTATTTGCATTTTCTTTTTGATCCCATGCGGCCTTTAAAACGATGAGGACGATGTTGGCAGGTCGGTCCCACATGTCTTCTTCTATGAATAATAAAAGTTTCCTTTGTTGGATTTACTTTTGACCCCTAATTTCTGGCTATTTGCCTTTTTTCTTTTGATCCTCTGACTTTGAAATGATGAGGATGCTGCTGGCAGATCTGTCCCACATGTCAGCCACTCTGAACTATAAATGTTTCCTTTCTATGATTTATTTTTGACCCCTATTTTCGAGATACTTGCCTCTTTTTTTGGATCTCCTACCGCTTTGAAATGTTGAGGACGCTGCTGGCTCATGGGTCCCACATGGCATCCTCTTTGGACGATAAACCTTCATTTCTTGTTAATGACAGGTTTATCTGTATTATTTTTGCAGACTAATACAAGCTCTTTCGCTCCAAGATCTTGCAAGTTAATAGAATAAATCATGGAATTATTAGGATATGTTTTAAATTTCAAATCCACTTTATGAATTTTTTAAAAATACCGTGATCCGTGTGGGTATGGAGCGATCAAGGATTTTCATATTGGCCATGAGCAGTTTCAAAAATTGCAACCGGATAATTCTAAATAAATAAAAACAACTTTTATGCAGAATCTCCGTGTTTTTGTTTTTTGCCATCATAGGATCTATGGTTCATTAGAAAAGGGCCGAAATTGCATGAGCAGAAAAGCCCATTTCTAGTTATTGGGCTTCAACAGCCTGAGCAAGTAGGCCTATAGCAAATACCATGTAGATGGCCGTTGGAACCCAAAAGTATTTGTTGCCTAGACTTGACATGAACCTTGCTATGCACACGACAATTTCAGTCCGATCCGTGTACGCAACACAAGATCAAACCCAACGTGTGAGGAAGCAGGTGGCAGCACACCTCCAGATGCTCAATCGTACACATATCATATAGGAGTTGTCGTATGTACATTAGTTCCGTATTGACATGTTTGTTTCTTTGGTTAACATGTGGGGTCCGCACAGTCACCTAGGTCGCACATCAACTTCTTTGCTCATAGTTGATGCATGTTTAGTGGCCTGCAGCAAGAATCGCTGCCCCCAGGGATGTACTTTACCCTTTAGCGGCGAAAAAATAGGAATGGTCCTCTCATGACTATGATCAACAAGAGGTGGCTATATTATAAAGGACGTACACACATTGTAATTATAGTGCTGAAATAAAGTCAATCCTAAAACAGCCATGCATGGGTTATAATATGAAGGCAACACGAAATACAAAAGCAGGGCAGTGTTCAAATAAACTGATTCAAACTAGTACATACTAAAAACAGTGTACTACTTCTCAACACTTCAAGCATAATAAAAAAGTGTCACTGTTTTTTTAAAGGTAACACCGAACGGGCAATGTTTAAAGCAGGCTTAAACCACATAGCCGCTTGTCGGACACTACCCCAACTAACTCTGGGAAGGCTGATAACTCCCACAGTCTCACCTTCATCTGGCTGGAGGTTGCAGCGCAAAATTTTAGGGTATTGATTATGAAGATACTTCCGGTATGCTGTGTAGACGCAGTTTTTCCTCATGAATGGAACCAATGTGCCATCAGGAGCTTTGGATTCACGCTTCTTCAGGTTGGCAATGATCGGGTAATTGAGTCCGAGGAACAGAGAGTGGTCGCCGAGGCTGTTAACCTGCCTCCAATGAAAGTCCCCTGCACGTGCTGCAACGAACAGAGATATGGGATCCTGCTCAAAGACGTAGGTGGCAACAGGAGGATACTGCCGTAGCTGAAGCCCATTAGCAGCATAGGGAATGTCAGGAGGTACTTCAGCATTGGCAATCCCAATGTTGTTTACTGTAAGGATGATCATCAATCGCTTGCCATCAGCAGATGGAGCGAGGAACCACGCGTACTGCTGATCATCCACCACCGGTGGCGGGATTACGAACATGGACATCGGGTTTTCTGCAATATTAGAAATGGAGACGAATAGGGTGTTACTGGCAACCATATTCAAACAGCAGCATTGTTCATCGTTCATGCTCACAGTATAAATACGACTATGTAAGCTAAGGACATTGGTCATTCATGTGTTCAAATCGAGTGTCCAATATATCAGTTATACTGCATGCATCCCACGAAACAAGTCTTAACTTCGCCAAAACTAGACACTAGTTAGTGTATACACAGTTATATACTACCTCTGTCCCACCGAAAGTGTCTGAGATTTGTCCAAATTCAGATGTATCTAGACAGTGAAAGCATATAGATACATTCAAATTTTGACAAATATATCATCTTAAGTTTAAGTCCTGTGTTGTAGTTAATTCCCTTTGTCTTAAGTGATCCAACGGTGTATATGATTAGATATTTGTATACAATATAGGAGTACAGACAATCTACCAGTTGGTCCAGTTTTAAACTGAGTATAGAGCTTCAATCATGACCCTTGGAGTGCTAAATCTAACGGTGCACAACAGCAGGATTCTCTGTGAAGAGTGCACATAGCTAACTCTACAATATTTTAGAACCATCACGTGAGCCTTGGGTCTACCCCAAAAAATGACCAAATATCTGAAACCCCTGAAGCATAGGAATAACCCCGTTCAAAGAAATCGCTATTCAGCACTGCTACATGGATCAATGGAAGGTTCTTACGGTCTCAACTCTCAAGGAAACATCAAAGGAAAAGGTAGATAAGAAATGAGTGAGTGTTAGATGTACACATATTTTTAATTTTTTATTTGTTCCCTTCGTTTGCCGACTGATGGGAAGAAACATCATTTTTTGTAGGACCACTCTTGTTTTCGTATTTTATATATGCATTGTTGGCAATATTTTCTTTCGAAAACCATGAATATAGCTCGAGCTACATGTAGCATGGTTTTTGAAAATTTTGAGAGCTGCATTTTGAAGTTCCAAAGAAAACGGAGATTAAATACGGGTGTCAACAATGTTGTGTTCTACCAACATTCAAATGTCCAAATCAAAATATCTTATATTTAAGGTTTTGCAACAACAAAAAAATCTGACATATATTTTCCAACATTTTGTAACTTCAAAATCTATCAGATTCTGTCATTTTTGTGCGGCCCGAATATAGGGTATCTCAATTTCAGATTTTACACTCTGGTAGAATAATACATTCTCTACATCTATTTTTTTAGATTTTTTATATATTCTTTCAAAACTTGCGAAAGGCATGCTATAAATATTCTTTTGATTATCAAACAGAATCTTTAATGGTTTGACGTGCATACATACTAGTAATATAAAAATATAAAAGTTCTCGCCTTGTACACATTTTGTTGATTTTTTGGAATGAATACAACATTCAATTTGGTAGATAGAGTACTAAACATTTCATGGGAAACTTAAAGCAGCTTGCCAAACAAAGGCTAATAGAAGAAAAAAATAGAGGTATGACAGGCATAACATCCACGATGGGGTTGAAAATAGCATAAGCTTCGGGCAATTTGGCAAAGAAAAATCTAGCCGGATAAAGAACATAATTAAAAAAGGTACAGGTTAAACTAAGTAAATTAGGCATAACAAGTATTTCATTCTTGTTTAGTAAATAATTGGATTTTGATTGAGTTACTTTTCTAAGGGAAAAAAGGAGAAGGCAGATATTCAAGACACTTTTGGTGGGACGGAGGGAGTAAATCAAAAGTAAGAAAAAGTTATAACATGTTTCATGAGATGGAGTACTAAATAACGGCCATATGCATCTCTTCGATGCAGAGGCCGGGGTACCTCGCCCTCTATTTCGAGCAAAAATCAACTAGTTATATGAAACAATGGGTGTAAAAGTTAATCAAGAAGGGTGCCTTCATTGTGCTACGTTAACATTTGAGATACTTGTTAATTACATCCATATTCTGCAGTGGATAGAGTTACTAATTCAGGATTGCATTCACATACGGAGTATACTATGTTTGCTGATGACTGATTAGTACTAATTCGTTGCAAGCAACGGTTCATTCATATTCAGATAAAGGATGTGATCGTTAAGTCATATACTTATGAAAGTCCTTATGCATCTCTCTGATGCAGATGGCGGGGGTCTCTCGTCCTCCTTTTGGAGCAAAAATCAATTAGTTATATATGAAACAATGGGTGTAAAAGGTTATCAAAAAGGGTGCCTTCATAGTGCTACCTTATCTTTTGAGATACTGGTTAATTACATCCATATTCTGCAGTGGCGTAGAATTACTAATTCAGGAATGCAATCACATACTGAGCATACTATGTTTGTTGGTGACTAATTAGTACTAATTCATTGCAAGCAACGGTTCATTCATATTCAGCAAAAGGCGGTGTGATCATTAAGTCATTTATGAAAGGTAAAATATAAACAAGGTAGTTCATGAATAACTTCATTGATTAAGGCAGTGTATCATGCAATGCAACATAAGGACTGAAAAAATACCATTTGGGGTGTCCCAGCAGTACGTCCAGCCCCTAATTTCGTCCACCGCAAAAACTTGGCCACCGAGTTCAATGGCATCACAGAACGCCGGCACAATTTGTTCAGGTGTAGGGTTCTTCAGCATTCTCCAGTCGCCACCCCCTTCAAGGTAGAAAATCCTTTTGTCGAACAAGGCGATGAGCTTGTAATCTGCGTACCTCCCACCTTTTGTGGGCACTTGGCAGATTACAATCTTCAACAAATTAATTGCTCGACTCCAGCAAAGATAGTATAACCAATCTTTAGTAGCAGGTTGATATGTAACACCATGACCAATCTTCGGATCAGGTGGGGATGGAAGGGGGATATGTCGCTCGGTGTAGACGTTCACAAGGCACCACTGGCACCCACGATGATCGGCGGCGGCGATCCAGTCGCCGTTCGCGCCAAGCCATTTTCTGTCGTGCATGAACGGCAGGGTGACAGAACGGCGAGGATGGTCGAGGGGCACCAGGTCGTACACGGTAACATGCAGACGAGATGCTGTCGCCACGAACCAGGGTTCATCGAACCAATAAGCAGGCGGAGGCATCAGCAGGCAGGGTTCATCCCAATGGTGCATCTTACCTTCATCATTGCTGATCTGGTCGTAGAGCTCCCTGGAACATGCGGCAAGTCGGACGGTGTAGGTAACGTCCAGATGCGCAGCGATGAGGTCGATGTTGTCGCCGGTGAGAGCCTCCAAGTGGCCGTCCCCGCCGCACCGGCAAAGCCTTGAATATTCCATCAGGTGAAGATGGATTTAGATGGATGGCGGATGCAACTTCGCTTGGGGTTTTCGGAGGAGAGGGCGAGCGCTATGGAAGAAACGATGCGCGCCGCGGCCGGGTGGGGTGAGGAGAGAAAGGTATAGTACTAGTGATGCGGCGTGGTGGGGATCGAGATCCTGCGCGTGCGCGTGATTCTGCGAGGGTGAAGAAAAAGATGATAGACATGCAAGGGGCAAAACCTAGGCAGTACTCTAGGCTGCTGCTGCTGCGACTGGGCGCCGATTTGACTGTTGGTAGATGGTAGACTAGCACGCCACCCATCTATAAATTTGCGACGACGTTTGGTGCAGTGATGTCTCGTCACATCAGCTTGAGCAGAGAGGGCTTTTTTTACAGTTTCCATTACGATATATTTTTCGCCGATAATCGTAGTACTCTATGCCAGAGACACGTACCTTAACACGTGGGCAGCATGCAACCGCGCGAGCACCAAAATGAAATGAGAGATGTTTTAGAGCAGAACTTCATTTTCAATGCCTTTCCTAGCTTGGTTTGGAGGAGCTTCAGTGACTTGATGCTTCCAAGTCTCATTGTGACTAGGTGCCACCATCTACCATCTTTCGAGATCCAACGTTCCAAACTATCTGTTATTTCGAAGCTAAAAAAGAAAAAACTATTCAGAAAATTTTGAAAAAAATCCAGTAATATGTAGATGCCTTGTTTTAAAATCTATGAATATTTCATCCCATTCGGATGACTAGCTTGTGATTAAATAGCTTCTTACGTATTCGAGCACTAGTTTAAACTAAATATTATTTGCTCACAAACCTATGATTCAAATCGAATGAAACTCCACCAAAATATAAATCGAAATATGCATGATTTACTGCAATGTGAGCGGATAATTCAATCCCACGAAAAGACAATATGCTCCAAGACCAGTAATCTCTTCCCTAGCTTATCTGAACATAACTGACAGTGTCCTTAGAGAACATCTTGCAGCCTCAGTAAAGCCTCAGGTATGAACAAGAAGCATACTGCCATCTACAGATCACGCTAAGAACCACAACCCAGGATCATCCTCATAGCCTATATCATCAAGGTTTCCCTCCAAAATGCTTATGTTTTTGGAAAGTTTTCTTGACGATAGGGAAGATTCTGAGGGGTTCGCTAGGTTAAAAAGAGTAATTTTAGCAATTGTGCATTTTCAGATCAAATGTGCAGCTAGCAGTTTTACGAGCACATGGCGATATTAAGGTGATGAAGCAGTTAACTAGCAGAACAAGATCTCCTACTCAGGGACGCTCTTGGTGGACGCCGAGATATAGGTCGCTAGCTGTGCACGGAGATCCTCCTTCTCCTTGATAATCGCCTTAAGGACGGCGGTTTGTCCGCGCATTAGCACCCTCGAGATCTGCCTCTTGAGCTTTAATTTCAACTTCTGTTCCATGAGATACTTGATGAGGTTGCTTCCAGTATCCATCCATGTGACGCTCTTGTTGTTCAGTTCCACCCAGTAGGCGTTCTGCTGCTTAAGCATGTCGACGCATTGCGCAAGATGAAAGGAGATCTCCTTCTCAGACGCCAAAACTCTGTGAAGACGATCACACTCCAGGGTGAGGGAGTGTTCATTCTCCAGCTGGCTGCCTATGTGGGCCTTGTTCTCCTCCTTTTGCTACAACAATCATTGTATGAAAAAAAAGAAATCAACCCATTCATATATGAGTATTAATTACCCGCAAACAATAGGACTACTAATTTCTAGCATGGATATTGATAAAGGAATGGACAACACTCGGACGCTCCACAAATACCACAGGGTTCATCAACACATAATTAATCGGAAAGCAGTGATTACATAAACTATAAAAAAACAAGTGGACAGAGGCATACAGCCTACCTGGCTTGGCCGGGAAACGGGGCCGAACTTAGCTTCGGACGGCCGGACTTGGGGCGCCACCGTCGTTGTGGTTACCGGGGAGACATTTGAACCGCCGGCCCTGTGAGATGTAAATAAATGTAAAAACGGTTAGAAAATAAGAATCAACTGAAGGACACCCCGCTAGAAACTTACCCGGACGAACCCTCGCCCTTGATGGTGGTGTTTGCATCATCATCATTCATCAATGTGACGCTCTGGTTATGCAGTTCCACACAAACGCGGTTCTGCTCATTAAGCCTGTCGAGCTCGGCAGTAAAGGTATTGATGCCTTGCTGAAGATTATGGCAGATCTTGTTCTCGGACGCCAAATCTACGTGAACAGGCTCAAACTCTGGGGTGAGGGAGAGTTCATTCCCCAGCTGGCTGCCTATGTGGGCCATGTTCACCTCCATTTGCTGGCACGATCATTGTATGGAACAAAAAAGAATCCAACCAATTCATATATGAGTAATTACACGCAAAAAAATAGGAGTACTACTAATTTCTAGCACAGATCTTGATACAGGAATGGACATCACTTGGACGCTCCACAAATATCACAGTGTTCATCAACACATAATTAAAAGGAAAGCCGTGATTACATAAACTACTCCATCCTATCCCTTTTAGTAGTAGTAGTAAACACGGATTTAGTAAAGTTGTATTCTCCCTATGATCCCTTTTAGTTGACTCGGATTTAGTACAAAGTTGTACTAAATTTGAGTCAAATAAAATGGATCGGAGGGAGTACTAAATCTGAGTCTATTAAAATGGATTGGAGGGAGTATTAAAAAAAAGTGGATAGAGGCATACAGCCTACCTGGCTTGGCCGTGAAACGGGGCCGAACTCAGCTTCCGACGACCGGACTTGGGGCGCCACCGTCGTGGGGGTTACCGGGTAGACGTTTGAACCGCCGGCCCTGTGAGATGTAAATAAATGGAAAAAACAGTTAGAAAATAAGAATGAACTGGAGGACACGCCACTAGAAACCTACCCGGACGAACCCTCGCCCACTGGCTCGCTCTCCATCGAATAGAGGATAGACTGCTCTGCGAGAATGCTCAGGCGATCATAAGTGGCCATACAACGACGCGCTAGCTGGCTAGATGAGTTTTTCTCGGCGGTCCTAGTCCTCATCGTCTTCCCTAGGATATCCTGCCGCCGGGCCGCCCGGCTCAATGGAGCCATGGCTTGCGAGGTACGTAGTACTTTACTACTCAGTAGTTAGGGTGGAGGGCTGGTGAAGGCTAGTTACTAGCTACCAGCAGAACAGAAAGAGAAGAAGGGCGGAGGGCTGGTCAAGGCTAAATCTTACATACACCCAGAAAAGACCATCGTGCCCTCGCGGGGCTTCTGAGCAATTATAGGGACGTGTGTTCTCAAATGGGCAAGATAGGGTACCTTCCCGAGGAAGCATCTAGCACCCAAGCCGATGGACTGCGCGTTGAACAATGGTTACAGTATGTGTAAAAAGAAAAGATAACAAGGGAAATGCCTGGCAGGGTCCAGAGGTGCATTTAATCGGACATGGGATTCCATAGTATTTTACACCATAGAGTATGTGAACATAAACACAGAATACAATCAAGCGCTTAGTGTTTACATAAAGGGCCCTAACTGAAGATAGGAAACGCAAGCAAGTCCCTCTCCGCCAAATAAGATCATATATCGTCGTTAGGGCCGCCCTGGTGAATCCTCTGAATGAAAAAAGCCCATAGTTGGCAACCTAAACCCGCCGCTCCGAATAGGAACTTCCGTCCGACGAGAACTTTCTGACAACAAAAATTAATTAATTCAGTACTGCATAAACCGCAATTTCAATTAGATAAACACGAAGATTAAGATAGGCGCATGTATCACCTGTCGATGCGAACCCAGATAGTCAGCTCCGTGCACGGTTGATACCATTGCAACGACCGCTCTAGTTCCGACCATTTGGCGGCGCCCGGCGTGGTCGTGCTGTTCGCCAGAATAGTGGCCGTATAGTTGGGGAGCATTAAACCAATGCTTCTATTCTTGTAATGGTGTTGGGCCTCCAAGAGCAGAGGTTTGTAGAACAGCAGCAAGTTTCCCTTAAGTGGATCACCCAAGGTTTATCGAACTCAGGAGGAAGAGGTCAAAGATATCCCTCTCAAGCAACCCTGCAACCACAAAGCAAGAAGTCTCTTGTGTCCCCAACACACCAAATAGGTGCACTAGTTCGGCGAAGAGATAGTGAAATACAGGTGGTATGAATATATATGAGCAGTAGCAACGGTGCCAGAAAATAGCTTGCTTGGCGTGTAGTTGATGGTGGTAGTATTGCAGCAGTAAACAGTAACAGCAGCGAGTAACTCAGCAGTATTTAGGAACAAGGCCTAGGGATTACACTTTCACTAGTGGACACTCTCAACATTGATCACATAACAGAATAGATAAATGCATACTCTACACTTTTGTTGGATGATGAACACATTGCGTAGGATTACACGAACCCTCAATGCCGGAGTTAACAAGCTCCACAATAATGCTCATGTTTAAGTAACCTTAAGTGTAAGATAGATCAAAACGACTAAACCAAGTACTAGCATAGCATGCACACTGTCACCTTCATGCATATGTAGGAGGAATAGATCACATCAATATTATCATAGCAATAGTTAACTTCGCAATCTACAAGAGATCATGATCATAGCATAAACCAAGTACTAACACGGTGCACGCACTGTCACCTTTGCACACATGCAGGAGGAATAAAACTACTTTAATAACACATCACTAGAGTAGCACATAGATAAATTGTGATACAAAACTCATATGAATCTCAATCATGTAAAGCAGCTCATGAGATCATTGTATTGAAGTACATAGTAGAGAGATTAACCACATAGCTACCGGTACAGCCCCGAGCCTCGATGGAGAACTACTCCCTCTTCATGGGAGCAGCAGCGGTGATGAAGATGGCGGTGGAGATGGCAGCGGTGTTGATGGAGAAGCCTTCCGGGGCACTTCCCCGTCCGGCGGGGTGCCGGAACAGAGACTCCTGTCCCCCAGATCTTGGCTTCGCGACGGCGGCTGGAACTTTTCTCGTATCGTGGCTTCCTCCGTAAGGGTTTTCGATGCAGGGGCTTTAAATAGGCGAAGAGGCGGCGCAGGAGGGTCAACGAGGCGACGACACCATAGGGCGGCGCCTGGGCCGCGCCACCATGTCATCTGGGCCCACCAGGGCCCCCCTCTGGCGGCTCTCGGGTGTTCTGGAAGCTTCGTGGAAAAATAGGAACCTGGGCGTTGATTTCGTCCAATTCCGAGAATATTTCGTTACTAGGATTTCTGAAACCAAAAACAGCAGAAAACAGGAACTGGCACTTCGGCATCTTGTTAATAGGTTAGTTCCAGAAAATGCATAAATATGACATATAATGTGTATAAAACATGTAGGTATCATCAATAAAGTAGCATGGAACATAAGAAATTATCGATACGTTGGAGACGTATCAGCATCCCCAAGCTTAGTTCTGCTCGTCCCGCAGGATAAACGATAACAAAGATAATTTCTGAAGTGACATGCCATCATAATCTTGATCATACTATTGTAAGCATATGAGATGAATGCAGCGATCAAAACAATGGTAATGACATGAGTAAACAACTGAATCATAAAGCAAAGACTTTTCATGAATAGTACTTCAAGACAAGCATCAATCAGTCTTGCATAAGAGTTAACTCATAAAGCAATAAATCAAAGTAAAGGTGTTGAAGCAACACATAGGAAGATTAAGTTTCAGCGGTTGCTTTCAACTTATAACATGTATATCTCATGGATATTGTCAACATAAAGTAATATAACAAGTGCAATATGCAAATATGTAGGAATCAATGCACAGTTCACACAAGTGTTTGCTTCTTAGGGTGGAGAGAGATAGGTGAACTGACTCAACAGTAAAAGTAAAAGAAAGGTCCTTCAAAGAGGAAAGCATCGATTGCTATATTTGTGCTAGAGCTTTTATTTTGAAAACATAAAGAAAGCATAAAAATAAAGTTTTGAGAGGTGTTTGTTGTTGTCAACGAATGGTAGTGGGCACTCTAACTACCTCATCAACCAGACTTTCAAGAGCGGCTCCCATGAAGGACGTTATCTCTACCAGCAAGGTAGATCATCCCTCTTCTCTTTTGTTTACACATGTACTTTAGTTTAGTTTTTCTTTATTTATGGATGACACTCCTCCCAACCTTTTGCTTACACAAGCCATGGCTAACCGAATCCTCGGGTGCCTTCCATCATTCACATACCATGGAGGAGTGTCTATTTGCAAAATTAAGTTGCTTACTGATGAATCAGAGCAAAACATGTGAAGAGAATTATTAATGAAAGTTAATTAATTGAGGCTGGGAACCTCATTGCCAGCTCTTTTTGCAAAATTATTGGATAAGCGGATGAAGCCACTAGTCCATTGGTGAAAGTTGCCCAACAAGATTGAAAGATAAACACCACATACTTCCTCATGAGCTATAAAACATTGACACAAATCAGAGGTGATAAATTTTGAATGGTTTAAAGGTAGCACTCAAGCAATTTACTTTGGAATGGCGGAGAAATACCATGTAGTAGGTAGGTATGGTGGACACAAATGGCATGAATATTGGCTCAAGTATTTGGATGCATGAGAAGTATTCCCTCTCGATACAAGGCTTAGGCTAGCAAGGTTATTTGAAGCAAACTCAAGGATGAACCGGTGCAGCAAAACTCACATAAAAGACATATTGTAAACATTATAAGACTCTACACCGTCTTCCTTGTTGTTCAAACTCAATACTAGAAATTATCTAGACCTTAGAGAAACCAAATATGCAAATCAAATTTTAGCAAGCTCTATGTATTTCTTCATTAATGGGTGCAAAGCATATGATGCAAGAGCTTAAACATGAGCACAACAATTGCCAAGTATCACATTATCCAAGACATTTTACCAATTACTACATGTAGCATTTTCCAATTCCAACCATATAACAATTTAACGAAGAGGAAACTTCGCCATGAATATTATGAGCTAAGAACACATGTGTTCATACGAACCAGCGGAGCGTGTCTCTCTCCCACACAAGGATGAACTTATTCAGAGAACTAAGATAACAAAACAAAAACAAAAATAAAAGCACACAGACGCTCCAAGTAAAATACATAGGATGTGACTGAATAAAAATATAGTTTCACTAGAAGAAACCTGATAAGTTGTCGATGAAGAAGGGGATGCCTTGGGCATCCCCAAGCTTAGATGCTTGAGTCTTCTTAAAATATGCAGGGATGAACCACCGGGGCATCCCCAAGCTTAGACCTTTCACTCTTCTCGATCACATTATATCACCCTCTTCTATTGACCCTTGAAAACTTCCTTCACACAAACTTCAAGCAAACTCATTAGAGGGTTAGTACACAATCAAAATTCACATGTTCAGAGGTGACACAATCATTCTCAACACTTCTGGACATTGCACAAAACTTCTGAAAGTTAATGGAACAAAGAAACTCATTCAACTTAACAAAAGCGGCAATGCGAAATAAAAGGCAGAATCTGTCAAAAACAGAACAGTCCGTAAAGACGAATTTTAAGATGGCACCAGACTTGCTCAAATGGAAAAACTCAAAACTAATGAAAGTTGCGTACATATCTGAGGATCACGCTCGTAAATTGGCAGATTTTTTCGAATTTTCTACAGAGAAATAGGCCCAGATTCGTGACAGACAGCAATGCTGTTTCTGCGCAGCAATCCCAAATATAACATCAACTTTGACATAGAAACTTTACTTGGCACAAAAACATGATAAGGAGAGGTTGCTACAGTAGTAAACAACTTCCAAGACACAAATATAAAACAAAGTACTGTAGCAAAATAACACATGGGTTATCTCCCAAGAAGTTCTTTCTTTATAGCCATTAAGATGGGCTCAGCAATTTTGGTGATGCACCCGCAAGAAATAGTATTTGAAGCAAAAGAGAGCTTCAAGAGGCAATTCAAAACACATTTGAGCCTAACATGCTTCCTATGCAAAAGAATATTATACACAAATGAATTCATGAAGAGCAAAGTGACAAGCATAAGAGGATAAAACACGAGTAACTTAAAGATTCTCAACATAAAGAGGGGAAACTTAATATTATTAAGATGCATATAACCATATTTCCCTCTCTCATAATAACTTTCAGTAGCATCATTGATGAAATCCACAATATACCCGTCACTTAAAACATTCTTATCATGGTTCATATGCATAGAAGTATCATTAATTTTGGCATAAGAAGAGTTATTCTCATTAATAGTAATTGGAGCAAGATTATTATCAAGAATTTGAACATGGTAAACAAGTTGCATATTAAAAGAATTGTTTTTGGCAAGCCCATCATAACTATGACAAGTTTCATAAGGATAATTGTAGCATGTGTCATATACATCTCTACAGTAATTATCTAAACCTGAATATGTAATATCATCATTTTCACTAAAAGTAGAAGTCTCAAATATAGGATCTTCAAGCACAACATCCCCAAGCTTAGGGCTTTCAATATCATCGTTTAAGGGGACATGAATAATGCTATCATCATTACTTTCATAATCAGTACCAAAGAGATTTCCAATATCAAAGGTAGTGTGCTCATTCAAATCATGATCGCTAATGTATGTAAAGGGCATAGGAAGATCATCGTATTCAGATTCATTATCACAATAATCATTAGGAGCAACATACTTACGGTTACCTAGCGTTATCTCATTCACGCGGGGATACGCCGTTACCTCTTTCTTTTTATTCTCCTTCTTCTTCTTCTTCTTCGTTCCCTTCTTCTTCTTCTTCTTCTTCTTCTCTTCCTTCTCCTCATTCCCTTCTTTAGGAGGAAGAGGCTTGAAGGGTGGCTTGTCCGCATAACCTGATTTACTTTTAGAAACAATAGAAGAAACTTGGGAGGATCCCTCCTTCTCATTAATTAGTTGAAAACACACAGCGGTCCTATCATATTTCGGCAAGGTGTCATCTTCTAAAATATTTTGTATGTAAGTATTTGTATGGCTATTATCAATGCAATAAGAAAGACAACCATGCAGGACATCATCAATATCAAGATCGTTAATATTTAACAAAGAAATTTTTCTTGATAACTCTTCACACTTCAAAAATAAGGTAAGTTCATCATGCTGATTAGGAGTAATTTCATCATCACAATACAAATTTGCAGCACTCATGGGGTTTGAATTATCATTGGAGGAACATTGAAAATTAAAATGACCAACTCTATGGCAAAGTTCACAAATAAAAGGATAGAGGGCACACACTTTTTCTCCAAGATCATCTAGAGCTCTAGACCACTTTCTAGTTTTTTCATTTCTGTGATGGATACAATATTCATCTTCTATTTGATTAACTCCACAAGGTCTATGTATTCCACAAAAATTAACATGCTTATAGGAAATAGCATTCTTAGGAGTTTGAGCATGCTTATTGCAATCATTAACAACAATGTCATTTTTCATGCAAGCCTCTTTAAAAGGTTCATGATACTTATCAAAATTCTTTTTAGGCAATTCTAAATGAGAAGCAAAGGCTTTATAAAGATTTGCAGCAACTTGAGAGTCAAGACCATAAGTAGCACTCATATTTCGAAATTTATCAGTATTCATAAAAGTTTCAATGCATTCATAATCATAGTTTATACCTGACTCTTTACCTTTGTCGTTCTCCCAATCTTCAGCGTTCTCCTTAATCCGATCAAGAAGGTCCCTTTTAAACTCTTCTTTATTGCTCGTGAATGATCCAGAACAAGTAGTATCCAGCAAGGTCTTATCTTGAAAAGAAAGTCTTGCATAGAAATTATCAATGATGATATTACCTGGAAGCTCATGATTGGGGCATTTGAGCATTAAAGTCTTCAATCTCTCCCATGCTTGGGCAATACTCTCTCCATCATGAGGCCAAAAATTATATATATGGTTTCGATCTTTGTGAATTTCACTTGGAGGATAGAACTTGGAATAAAATAGAGGCACAATATCCTTCCAATCAAGAGAGCGCCCGTCCTTCAATAGTTTATACCAATGCGCCGCTTCACCAGATAGCGACATAACAAATAATTTCTTTCTAACTTCATCCATTGAAATACCTGCACACTTGAATAACCCGCATAATTCATGCAAAAACAGTAAATGATTCCTAGGATGGACAGTTCCATCCCCTTCATAGCGGTTATCCATAACACGTTCAATAATTTTCATAGGTATTTTATACGGAATACTTTCAGCAGGTGGATTTAAAATATCAGAAGCATCATTAAAGTTATCGCATATGGGAGATAAAGCATTATCAGAACAAAATATTTCTTCCAAAGCGGAGGAGCTAAAAAGATTATTTTTATGTAAACCAGCTTCCCCAAGCTTAGACTTCTTCATAGCATTAGCAGTAATTGCATTCATACTAATAACATTGCTACTATCATGTAAATAAGGTTCTATAGGTTTTTTAATTTTTGTATCAAACCATCCATGTCTTAAATCAGGAAATAGAATAAGAAGCTCACTAATTTTTTTGTTGTTTTCCATTATGCCTAACTAGTGAAAAATAAAAACAAGAAACAAAAAGATGTAATTGCAGAGTCTAAAGGAAATAGCTTCGAGTACACACACAATGGCGCCAGAACCTGGGACCGGAGTGTGAGTACCTTTTACCTTTCCTCCCCGGCAACGGCGCCAGAAAAGTGCTTGATGTCTACGGGTGCTTCTATTCTTGTAGACAGTGTTGGGCCTCCAAGAGCAGAGGTTTGTAGAACAGCAGCAAGTTTCCCTTAAGTGGATCACCCAAGGTTTATCGAACTCGGGGAGGAAGAGGTCAAAGATATCCCTCTCAAGCAACCCTGCAACCACAAAGCAAGAAGTCTCTTGTGTCCCCAACACACCAAATAGGTGCACTAGTTCGGCGAAGAGATAGTGAAATACAGGTGGTATGAATATATATGAGCAGTAGCAACGGTGCCAGAAAATAGCTTGCTGGCGTGTAGTTGATGGTGGTAGTATTGCAGCAGTAGTAACACAGTAAAACAGTAAACAAGCAGTAGTAACTCAGCAGTATTTAGGAACAAGGCCTAGGGATTACACTTTCACTAGTGGACACTCTCAACATTGATCACATAACAGAATAGATAAATGCATACTCTACACTTTTGTTGGATGATGAACACATTGCGTAGGATTACACGAACCCTCAATGCCGGAGTTAACAAGCTCCACAATAATGCTCATGTTTAAGTAACCTTAAGTGTAAGATAGATCAAAACGACTAAACCAAGTACTAGCATAGCATGCACACTGTCACCTTCATGCATATGTAGGAGGAATAGATCACATCAATATTATCATAGCAATAGTTAACTTCGCAATCTACAAGAGATCATGATCATAGCATAAACCAAGTACTAACACGGTGCACGCACTGTCACCTTTGCACACATGCAGGAGGAATAAAACTACTTTAATAACACATCACTAGAGTAGCACATAGATAAATTGTGATACAAAACTCATATGAATCTCAATCATGTAAAGCAGCTCATGAGATCATTGTATTGAAGTACATAGTAGAGAGATTAACCACATAGCTACCGGTACAGCCCCGAGCCTCGATGGAGAACTACTCCCTCTTCATGGGAGCAGCAGCGGTGATGAAGATGGCGGTGGAGATGGCAGCGGTGTTGATGGAGAAGCCTTCCGGGGCACTTCCCCTCCGGCAGGGTGCCGGAACAGAGACTCCTGTCCCCCAGATCTTGGCTTCGCGACGGCGGCGGCTCGGAACTTTTCTCGTATCGTGGCTTCCTCGTAAGGGTTTTTGCAGGGGCTTTAAATAGGCGAAGAGGCGGCGAGGAGGGTCAACGAGGCGACACCATAGGGTGGCGCGCCAGGCCTGGGCCGCGCCACCATGTCATCTGGGCCCACCAGGCCCCCGGCGGCTCTCGGGTGTTGGAAGCTTCGTGGAAAAATAGGAACCTGGCGTTGATTTCGTCCAATTCCGAGAATATTTCGTTACTAGGATTTCTGAAACCAAAAACAGCAGAAAACAGGAACTGGCACTTCGACATCTTGTTAATAGGTTAGTTCCAGAAAATGCATAAATATGACATATAATGTGTATAAAACATGTAGGTATCATCAATAAAGTAGCATGGAACATAAGAAATTATCGATACGTTGGAGACGTAGCATTAAACCAATCTCAGAGCGATTAAGTAATGGCTTGCCGTGCGACGACATACTCACCTTGTACTCCGGCCACACGCACGCCGCCGACCTAACGCACTCAACGGATAGGCAGGCCAGCACGCATCCATTTTTCGGCTGGACTTGCGTATATGTGTGCCAGACGAACACGGTACCATCGTTCCCGTAGAAGATGACCGGACGTCTTGGCTCTGGCGGTGCCAGCACCGGGATGATGAACGCCATCGCGGTGCCGTACGGGATCATGTCCACACAAATCGAATGGATTTCTCTGAGGTGGGCGATGAGCGCTGCTGGCGAGGCGGAGAAGTCGCAGCCGGCCTCTGTGCAGTCGCACGGGCCGTGCGGGCACGCGAGCTCGTGGTCGTGGAGCTCGTTGTAGGCGACCACGCTCCCGCACCCGTCGTGGGGGCACTCCATCCTCTTTAATCTGCTTTGAAGAGGATATTGATGGGGAGGGGAGGGGAGGGGCGAGTGGAGAAGAAGGATGGTGGTGGCTTTATTAATTCGGGCCTCACCGTCCCACCAGTTTGGCTAAGGTGACGCTGAAAGTTTCACTGTCTATGTTTTCACACGCAGTACACCTTATATGATGGCCAAAAATGGGATATGAAGATTTTCTCGAAATATCAAAAAAAATAGATTGATGTTTGACATATGTGTGATGTTACTCAAAATTGAACTACATGTTACGAATGGACGGTCGGCAATTTTTAGGGAAGAAAATGAATTTTAAAATATTGAAATACTTTGAGTGTCTCTGTGTGAAGCCTTGCACTAAGATCATAGAAATTTCCATTACCCTTGTACGGATGGTGGGTCCTAAAAGTTGAAGTAATTTGAGTGCAACAAAAAGAACTTCAATGAAATTAAGGGCTCCTTTGATTTAAAGGATAGGAAAAGCATAGGAATAGGAAATGTATAGGATTGGAATGGCATGTCTACTTGAATCCTATAGGAAGATGAAGTGTGTTTGATTGTAGCAAAGGAATTTTTTCATGAGCTATGAGCTAATGCTTTTTTCCTATAGGAATTACACTACAAGATTCCTATAGGAATTTTTCCTATAGGATATGTTCCTATGAATCAAACAACATGTATAGGAAATTTTCCCATAGGAACCAAATCCTTCACACTTCCTATGCAAATCCTTTGAATCAAAGGAGCCCTAAAAATGTGGACTAGCTTGTGTCGTCATATGAGATATAGATGGTATAAAAATAACAAACTACAATCCTAAGAGTGATTTATATAAATCAAGTTTGATTTCTTGCTTTCATGTATGAGTTAATTTATTAACATGGCTTTCTACCCCCCCCCCCACACACAACACACTCTCTCTCTCTCTCAAATGGGGGTGAGAGGAGAAGAAGGATGTTCGTAACTCATGCCTCACCATCCTACCAGACTTTGGTCGATGCCCAAGACATTCATGACCTAAAAAGGTGACGTTGACTATTTCATAGTCTACATTTTCACAAGCATTATACAATGTATATTGGCCAAAATGTGATGTGTAGATTTTCTCGAATTGTACCTTATTTGGATTCATGTTTGACGTATGAGCGGTTTTACTCAAAATTCAACTACATGTTCAAATGCCAGGTCGGAAAATTTGAATGAAGAAAATATAGTTTAAATATTGAAATAAGTGAGCATATGTGTGCGTGTGTGCGTGTGTGTGTGTGTGTGTGTCTTTTGTGCACTACGATACGTAAAATTGGCACTACCATTTTACGAATGTGGTGGGTCCTAGAATATTGAAGCAAATTCAAAAAAAATGTGCTAGCTTGAGTCATCGTATGAGATAAAATTGCTATACAAATAACAAACTTACAACCTTAAGGTAATTTAAGAAAGATTTATTTTCTTGCTTACACATGTGTGGTCATGTTGATTGCATTGTATATTAGTATGAACTTACTAATAATTATCCCAAATATTGGCAGCAATGTGCATCTTACCGTTCACATATATTTTATTCAACTTCATTTCACACAAAAATACATTCTACTTTATTAGTGTAAAATAAGAGCTTTATGTGAGCTTTATTGTGAAGTGGCTGCCTGAGAGAAGGGCCAAATTTTCAAGGTAACAATTTCGAAACATGGCATACTTCATAAGATGACCATTTAGGTGATATATATGTTGATTATTTCTCGAGTTTGTAATATATGTGGACTTATGTTGAGTTTTAACCAATTTTAGTCAATTTAAAATTGCATGTTCTTTAAAGTTCGGCACGAGTTTTGGTAGAAAATATGCAGATTTTACCATGGTAAGGTGTTATGCTTCATGCATGAAAAAACTACAAAGAAAAGATGAACAATTTGTACGAATGGTGAAGCCGGTGAATTTGAAGCAAATTGAATGCAACCAAAGGAAATTCATTAAAACTAAAAAAAAGATGAAGAGTTCACGAGGAAATGGTATGGCGATTTGAAAAGAAAATGAATCACTACATATGTGAATCTGGTCATAGTAAACGAAAATGCCAAGTAGAGTTTCCAATTTTGTTCATAAAAATAGATCAAATTTGAACTAGATTTGTGATGTAGATTGGTCATAGAAATCGCTATAAGCCATCGCAATGTACGGAAGTGAATAATTCTAGGCATCCATATTTTAATTACTTCATGTAATGTAATTGAACAAGCTAGATTGGGTATTGCCCCATGAAATTGTACCACACATGCCAACAATAGTAAACCTGATTGCTTACAAGTACGCCAACATTATGTGGCTTGATTAAATGTGCATTAAACTTAAAATGCCTATTTATTTATTTTGTTTTAGTAGTCGTATGACAGTGAAGGATCCAGAGTTGCATTAATCGGCGAATTGGGTTACATATTACATAGACTAATTCATGGTAAACATAAAATACATCCAATCCGTCAACATTTTTAGATAAAGGTCTAAGTAGTCCTTCCCCACCGAAGTAGATGACCACCTCCAACACTACGGCCGTCCTGACAAGAACCATCAGCAAAACGTCTCTTTTAGTCCTTGTACTGAGTACTTTGAAGCAGGAAGCCCCAGACACACCCTTCCTTTTACGGTGATGAAGCAATATAAACATCAAAAGAAGAGGCAGAACAAGATCTCCTACTCAGGGACACTTGGTGGACGCCGAGATATAGGTCGCTAGCTGTGCACGGAGATCCTCTTCTCCTTGCTAATCGCCCTGTCACAAGAAAAACAAATTAATTCAGCATTACTTAAATCCGCATTAGCATCGTCCCAATAAGATTGAGGGTAGTGTTATGTTCACTCACTCCTTATCGATGCGCAAATAGATAGTCAGCTGCTTCGATGATTCATTGCCGCACAGGTACCGCGGCGGCACCGAGAGGAAGGAAGTGACATCTCCCAAAGAAACTGTGCCCGGAGTCGGGCTGCTCGTCGGCTCTAATACCGCCTTCACCACGTCAAACAAGTGTTCCCCGGTAAGCTTACGCGGCCCCGGCATCGGCGGGCCGTTCGCCCACATTGTCACCCTATACCGGGGCAAGTTGCACGCCGCCGGCCTGACGCACACGAAGGATACCGCGGTGTCCATGCCGCAAGGGTGGATGTGCAAGGCGAACACTGCGCCATCCGTCCCGTAGCCGATGAGCTGTAGTTTTGGCGAGCCCGGTGCCGGCACCTTCAGATGAACAAATCCGAAGTCCTCGTCGTACGGGAACCTATCCACAGCGGTCAAGTGGGCTTCTCTGAGGTGTAGGATGAACGGTACCTTCGAATCGGCGAATTCGCAGCCGGGGTGCGTGCAGAAGCAAGAGCCGTGCGGGCACGCCATCATGTGCTTGTCTTCCTCGTTGTAAGGGATCTCCCTCCCGCACCAGTCGTTGATACACTGGATCGTCGGCTTCAGAGGCTGCTTCTTCGGCACAGGCAACTCCATAGTCTAAGGTCTGATGAGGGATCGGAAAGGGGCGCGGGGGGTTGTGGCGGCGGCGGCGCGAGCGAGGGGGGAGCAGTGAGAAGCTGAGAACTGAGAAGGGAGATTGATGTTTATGGAGATTGATGTTTCTTTATAATAATATAGAGGGCTCTTCTTTTAACGGGAGCCTCTAGACTGGTGGACACATGACCTGTGCTCACTGAAGTGTGGGACCTCACGCATGGGAACCACACGTAAGTGACAGACCAGTTAGTGTACTCGGGTGATTATCTATCTATTATATCTATTATATTATTAAAACAACAAACAACCAACGGTTCAGATTAATCAAAACAAAACAACGGCCTAGATTAACTTCTGTTCGGTATCAATTTTAATGTGCGGATATGCACTATCCATCTCCCCCGCGTCAACAAACTGATAGAATGAAAGTTCTCCACGTTTCCACGAATATCTCAACAAGAACTTTATCTCTTTGGTCAATGCACATAACCCGTGATTTACATTGCTTCTTTCGGATCGATCAAATCTTGGCACCGGTAAGAGCCAGGTTTGCACGACCAAGGAATTGTAAATCGTATCTCTAACTAAAAGCACGTATAAAACCCATGATTGGTTCTGTTATGCTCATATGAAAGACGCCAGCTCTTTCAACTTGCAGGTCGCAGCTTGCGTGTGATTCGAATCAACACGCCAACGTTTGAACTCGCAGGGTGCCTGCAACAACAATGGCCGTTGTGTGATCTGTAGACGGCAACTAGCGTCCGAGGCCTCTGCCCTCTGATCGATGGGATTTGCAGTGACAATATCGATCTCGCTCCGGCCAAGGTAGCCCGACGGCGTTCTGGCACCAAGGAAGCTGACGAACACCAGCGGTGCCCTGATTCTACATCTAGCTCTTCCGCGGGTCCGGATTGCAAATTAGCGACATCAATCTACATGGACCCTTGGACGAGTCTGTATGGCAAATTTCTGATATCAGTCTGGCGTGAGGCTACAAAGAAGCAAACAAAGGTGAGACGCCCAACATGATTAGGTGATCCATGATCCATCGATTAAATAGTTTTGATGCATGTTGCGATCAAAAAATAATTGTGCAGGATTCCAATTGAATTTCTCCCTGTTCTCTTTCAGACGACGGACGACGGACCTTGAGTGGATGAAGAGCAGCAACGAGCCGACAAGGGAGCCGGAGCAGGCCTTCCGGATAGATGGGAGGATGAGCTGATCACATGGGTCTCGGCAACGACGATTGCATCAGCGCCGGCACACGGCGAGGCAATGGCCAGGCACCACAGCGCGGATTCCGCAAGTACGTCGTTATACGTGACGGCCACGACAGAAAACGGCGCCGACCGCCCAGCTTCTCTTACCTGGTAAAGAAAAGACGCCGTCATCGGCGATGACAGTAGCGGCCATCTTCAGTGCATGGAGAGGGAAGGACATCCTCATTGCGCAGAGTCGGGAAGGACATCGTCGTCGGTGACAGCATCAGTGCCGGCAACGGAGCACCAACAGCCAGGCATAACTGCTCTGCGTGGAGTCTGGAAAGGCGTTCATGTCAGCAACTGCGACGAAGGCAACAGTGCCAAACGGCACGCCAACAGTCGTGCTGCAGTGCATGGAGTCGGGAAGACGACGACGGCACGCCAACGTCCTAGCTATACTGCGTGGAGTTAGCCGCGGAAGATCGTTTCACCGTTCTGGCGTAGAATTGACCAGAAGAATATGGGCATATGGTCAACGCCGACGAAAAACTACCATGGCCACACGGAGATTATTTGACGATCAGTTTAAGTATTTTACGTGTAATTTGTGATTTTTCTCTCAGTACAAAAAAACCCGCATGGGGATGCAGTACAAGGAAGATGTTCCATCATCTAATTACGGTGGAGGAGCAACGATGGGAGTAGCTACGCGTAGTAGGCCAACGACGCCCCCTGATAATGTATGTACTTCCTTGGTCCCATGAAATATGTCTAAAATTTACCTAAATTTAGATGTATCTAGATACTAAATAGTACTACCTCTGGTTACATATAATTGACGCGGGGCAACACTATGTGCAAGCTAGGATTGGCACACCTCCGCGTCAATTTAATCCGAACGGAGGGAGTAGTTAGATACATTTAAATTTAGACAAATTTTAGATAACTTGCACGGGATGGATGGATTATTAAGTTGATGGGATTAACCTTCCATAATCTCTGCCCATGACCAAGACACTCCTGAATAGATGGACATGCGGAGGAAGTGACATAATTAGTGTGGCGAAATCCTGAGCATGCGACACACTTATTTAATTGGAATTTTTTTTCATCTGATATACTCCCGCATCATCTACATCATGTCAAGATGCATGGTCTACAATAGAGACGATGAAAATATTTCATCTATAGATACAACAATAGGCAAAAAAATAAAATTACCAGCCGAATCATCATATCTATAAGAATTCCAAAATATCATAGATTTTAACAAAGTTCATTAGAGAATTATTTCAAACAAAATCAAATCAGCAACTGAAACATGAACTAAAAGTTAAACATGGTTATTTCGTTTATTTTCTATACAGGAGGAATCTAAAAAAAAGTTAGGTATGCAAGAATTTGCCATCATTAGCGTTGCTCATGAAGGCTAGAAGCCCTAGAGAGTCATGTTTAATTGGACATTATCCTGAAAGTCTATGGTCCGCCATAACATGCGGCACAATGGACATGACGTGTAAAGTCGAGATAAGATAGGGAGACTCTGTGGTTTGCAGGATAATAAAACATTCTTCAAAGCATTTACACTCATGACATTGCGCAAATAATTAAAATGTGTTAATACTAACAATTATGAGTGGCGTGGAGCAAGAGTACTCAAGATTTAAGGTCTAAAGTATGGAAACTTTTATTTCTTTTTCGTTTTTGTTACCTTATCACTGAGAAAATAAACACATTGATTAAAAGGAGTGTACTAGCACATAAGGAGTGTGAGAAAAAATCCTACAAATTCTTACCAAAGTTATTTAGGATATTTTGCCTTGAGTTAAAAAAAAACATAATATAAGCTCACCGGGTTTTCTATAAATTTCCAAATTAAATTAAAAAATATGTTTTCACGTGACACGATTTGCTAGATTTATATTCCATAATTAAAATATCTATATATATCACGAAAGCTAATATAGCCGTAAAGTAATATAACAACTCTAGCCGCGCAAATGCGCGGGCAACCCAGCTAGTTATATTATTAAAACAGAGGACAACCAATGGTGGAGATTTAACACAAGACCACCCACGTCCAATCAAAAAGGAAGATCGCATCTAAAAAAAAAGGCAGACCGACCCAAAACCTAGCGTTTCTCAAGCATGCATGTGGCCGCCGCCGCCGTCTCCGACGCCATCGTATTCGCACCAGCGTGTTCGGCCGGTGCACATCAATATTGTGATTTCAATCTTTGTCTGATGCATACGCCATGCAGCCAGGCAGCCAGGCAAGTATATCGATCAATGGAAGACTTGCGTGATGGAGGCGGACAAACATCATACTACATGTTGCATGATCGAAGTCATCCGGCGGCCAGGAGTTGCAGATAGGAAAACTGATCCATGGTGCTGGAAAACTGGTGTAACTTATGGATAGAACGCCAAGCACATCCGGCCGACGAAGCCGTCGCAGCAACAATGACCGCCCGAACCCGCCTGTGTTCTGGTGGACGTGCAAAGCCTGTGGTGTCGAGTTCGGACTCGCTTCAGGAGCAGCAGGAGGACTCCAAGTCTGATCTCCACCGCCTCAACTTAACTAATCCGTCTGTCTGCCATGGTCTGTCGTGGTCCGTCGTCAAACACAGGTGGAAGATTTCCGGATTGAGCCGGTTGATGAACGTTCGATCCGGAACAAACAACATGTTTCTATAAATATATGTGGCCAGATCGACTAATTACGTCTCCAGTCCGTGAGATCCAAGGTGATCAGGAGCTTACAGGAACAAGCCATCCACATGACATGGACAAAGGTAAACCACGGGCCGCTTGATTGTCTTAGCTTAACTAAAGGCTGCAGCTATCGATCGTTGTACACTCTCTGTTGGTTCTTGAACATCGCTGATGATAGCTTAATCAACTGCAAATGCCTGCGATGCGTAACACCCAGTGGATTGAAGCATCCTGCTAGAGAAGAGCTGTGGGTCGTCGAGACTTCAAGGGATGCAGGTTTTGGATGCCAGGGGAGGCTAAGTATGGGTGAGGTGGTCCTCTTCCTCCCGGGGCTCCAGGTTCTTTATAATCGCCTGGACAAGAGTACGATGAAGAAGCTGTCAGGTATAACAGCCATGGCTGAATCAGCGGCCGCTCTGAAGCAGATCTCAATATAAGAGCACTGCTAATATTTTTGAGGCTTTGGAAGAGTACATGCCCCTTCTGCTAGGACCGTCGTTTAAAGAAAACGATTACCTATAATATATTACCTCTGTTGTTTCATTATATGATGATGTTGTAGACTGATTATCATGCATGTCTGATGTTTTCCCAATATTTTGCCACAACCGAGCGAGGCAATCTTTTTTCGTAGGGTCGTGGCAGGTAATCACTACCTGAAAATCAGCTACACCAACGAGTCGAAGCGTGGCGATCTCCGGTCCCAGCCTCAGTTACCCTGGAGCACTCGACCAGGCTATGCTATGGCATATGGCCCACAAAGGCATCAGATATCTATGACAGTCAGCTACTCAGGAGGCTTGAGTCGATGCTCTACACCATTATCGCCGGAATTGGTGGAACTTGCTCACTTCATGGAGTGATCCCGAGGTAATATCTGGACCTAAAGAAAATGATATCAGTAATCTTTAGTTTATGTATTTATCCTTTTTTTTTGCTTTGAATTGAACATAAAACAAAAGCAGATAAGGCCATGGAAATACTATTAGTTTGCTCGAAATATGTATGAACCAACATTTGTCCAGAAGTATAACAGGCCGTGCCTGTATGGCCAAGATATATGCCCAGGATATACGCTCAATATACAGTCGCGTCGTCCGTCAAGTGCCATTCGGCTTTTTTTTTTTTTTGGCGCTCCGTTTGCCGAATGCCACAGCACGGGGCTTGATATATAGCTATATGCCGAGCGTTTTTTTTTACCGAGCGGATCTGTGGTGTTTGCCGAGCAAAGTGTATTTCAACCTTTGCCGAGCAAAGTGTATTTCAACCTTTGCCGAGCAAAGTGTATTTCAACCTTTGCCGAGCAAAGTGTATTTCAACCTTTGCCGAGCGTACTTGGCTCTCGGCAAAAAAAAAAAAGGGTGTTTCCCAGTTCAGAATTTGGGCAAAATATGAGCTTACAAAATAGGTTGACTTGGTGCATTATCATAGTTCTTTATTCCTGGAGTAGTGAACGGCAATGACCAGTTCTAACAAGAATTTATTTTTTTATTGGTTTTGCAGGCGAGAATAATCTAAGAAGAAGGTTCTCAACAAGCATTTTTCTAAAAATTAAGGAAGCTGTCGCATGTAAGCTCTCTGTGTTAATGTTTGCAGGTTATAATACCATCTAGGGAGTATACTCATGTGGCAGCTAGAAGTGTTCCAGCAAATTGGCTACGATAGGAGCGTAACATTATTGCTAGAGGATTTGCTCAAGGCACGTATATTGTGCTTTAGCGATCATTAAAAGGTTGAGTGTTAGGCAGCGACAATTTAATGTTTAATTAGTGATGTGCGAGGGTATTTTGTTGGATAATACTGCCCATTTAATCGTCTCGGCATGCAGTAAGTGGAAAAGCTGAGTTATTTCTTTGTTGTCCGTCAATTTAGATTCCTTTACTCAAGTGATAATAAGTGTGGTTCTTTCTCAATGATGTTACCCATTTATATTTATTCATCAATATCATAGTATATCATATGAATAATTGAAGTTGTCTGATTTTTTAATGCTCTTGATCACTAATAATTTCATAGGTTCAATCATGTATCTTACACCTTCAAGGGTTTCTATGTCTTAGAAATTTCTATATGTATGTTATGGAAAAGCTAAGCCTACATGGCATTGATGTTAAAGCATATATAGTTATCTTTTCCCTATGCAAACATTGTTGATAACAATATACTCCATTATAAAACAAGCATGTCGCTCTATTCTAGATACATTACGAGTATTTTTTTCACTCTTTTATGTCAGCATTGAACCATCCAACAAGCATGTAGTTCCACTATAAAACTATTAGTTAAGGAGATTTATAAAAAATGATGTCCATTGAACAAAAGGAAAACACATAGTTCATTTATTTAATGTCCTAACGATAATTCATAAATGATCTAACATGTATCAAATTTTATCATAAATACATTATGATTAAACAATTTGATACAAATCTTCAAATGAATGGAAACATTAAGTGAAAAAAATGAATAAACTACAAAAATTAGTCAATAGTAGTCTTACTTTCAACTCCCCATAAATCTAGCCGCGCAAATGCGCGGGCCACTCCGCTAGTTATAATGTATTAGTACTCCATAGTTTCCTATAGATCCAAGGGTAGGAAAGCCAAGTTATCTCATTTACAAGACATTATTTTTTCCATGAAGCCAAGTTTACTCATCAATCAATTGGTATATTTTGGTTATATTCAAACTTTTACTTGAAACTAGTTGGTCATGCCATTCTACTACTCGCCTAAAACTTTTTCTGGGGGGGGGTGATGCTACCCTGAATTTGTGGGACCCAAAAAAAACTCGGAAATACGAGCTAGCGATGCATCAAAAAGAAACACATTCATCCCCCTCCCCCAGTGATTTGACCTAGATTTGAAATCAAGGCACACGTGATTCAAAAAAGGCAATCTAAAAACATGGAGTATTCATCATTTTGTAGTACATATATCTAGGGAAAATACCAAACATGCCATACCAGTGTTTTAGAGAAGAACCCTCAAGTAGATTGGCACCATGTTGGAGTTCGTCCAGCTAAATTTCCTCCCACATGCATGTGAGCTTGGTACCACTACACAAGAACCATGCCAAACTTTTGAATCATGGCCCAATTTTATGTATATATTTGCAACTTTTCATCATGCACGCATGAATACTTTGCAAAATATGTGCATTTTGGGTTGTCGCCCATAAATGTGTTTTTGCTTGTCTGCCACCAATCAAGTTTTCATTCGCGGGGAAACATGCATGACAGGATGACCATTTCCAAGGTTTCATGAATTATCTCAATGTGCATCCATATATATACAATTTCTTGGGCTAAATCCGATAAAATGCAAATTTGACACAGTGTGTAGATGAAGTACAGATCAAACAAATAATTTAAAAAATACATGGGTGTGTGGCCTGAATGTGTGGATCGAGCCAAGTACATTTTATATAATAATGGCCAAACACATGCACCGCACCCTCCTACTAGAGCAAATTAAAACAAGCAGGGTGAGAGCATCGTGAGATTGCTCGACCTAGCTAAATTTTAAAACAAGCCGAATTAATAAGTTATTGTGGGGATTGATAGAAAAGATCGAAACAAAGCATGCATAGTCATATCATTTGTGGTTTACATAATACCTCTATGAACAGTACCAAATAAACATGGCATATATACACTTCTATGTTTAGACAAGAACCCTGCATATTTTTTTGCACCATGTGTTTGAGGCCTCGCTTCCCCAGAAGTGTGTGTGAGAGCATTTTGCATGCTACGAGAAAACAATGCCAAACATTTGAATCGCATGACTCATTTTTTGGTAGTGATATATAGGTTTATGGTTTATATATATACAAGGTTTAGTGTTAGGGTCTAGGGGTTTAATATAATTAGGGTTTAGGGTTTATAGAGATTCACATCATCTGTTTCATTTCACATTTGTGATGTACAATACTACATACCTAAGTAAAATCGATCCTTCTTAGTCACTCCAAAATGGAGCTCGTGGCCGGGAGGTTTTTGGAATTTCCATGTTTGAAACCCAATACCACTTCTCTTCATGCTTGACTTCATAATTAAGACAGAGTTTAGGGTTAGGGGTAGATACATGATTTTTCTGGTTTGAATATGTCTAGATCGAGCTTTGTACGTTTATTATCAACTTTTGAATGCTTACTGTATAACATAAGAAGACAATGTGCTTTGGTTTTCATTTTTCATTTTTTTGAATTTTTATGCCCATATGAATTTTGGTCAAATCCTAGGTTAATTTGACCAAGAGTTAACCAAGTTTAAAAACATGAATATGAAAAAGTAAGCTTGTATCCTTCTTAATCACTCCAAAATGAAGCTCTTGTGAGGTTTTTAAAATTTCTATGTTTGAAACCAAAAACCACTTCTCTTCATGCATGCTTGACTTCATAAGATAGAGTTTAGGGTTAATTAGGGGTAGATGCATGATTTTTCTGGTTCGAATATGTCTAGATCTTGTTTATCAACTTGAATGCTTACTATAGGACATAAGATCGAAGACTATGTGCTTTGATTTTTTATGCCCATTTGAATCTTGGTCAAATCCTAGGTTTGACCAAGAGTTAAACAAGTTTAAAACATGAATATGAAAAGGTAAGCCCGTATCCTTCTTAATCACTTCAAAATGAAGCTCTTGGTATTTTTAAAATTTCTATGTTTGAACCCAAAAGCCACTTCTCCTTCATGCTTGACTTCATAAGAGAGAGTTTAGGGTTAGGGGTAGATACATGATTTTCCTTGTTTGAATATGTCTAGATCGTGTTTATCAACTTGAATGCTTAATTACTCTGTGACATAAGAAGACTATGTGCTTTGGTTTTTTATTTTTTTATTTGTTTTTTTGTTTCAAACATGGAAATTTAAAAAACCTCCCAAGAGCTACATTTTGGGGTGACTAAGAAGGATAGATGCTTATTTTTTCATATTCATGATTTAAACTTGTTTAAACCATGGTCAAACCTAGGATTTGACCAAGATTCAAATGGGCATCAAAATTGAAAAAAAATCAGCAAAAAGAAAAACCAAAGCAAATAGTTTTCTTATGTTATATAGTAAGCATTAAAGTTGATAAACAAGGTCTAGACATATTCAAACCAGACAAATCATGTATCTATACCCCCTAACCCCTAAACTCTGTCTTATGAAGTCAAGCATGAAGAGAAGTGGTTTTGGGTTTCAAACATGGAAATTTCAAAAACCTCCCAAAAGCCCATTTTCAAATATTTCAAACTTATTCAAATTTGGTTCAAATTTGAAAGACATACAAGTTATAGCACACATAGTGCATACATTTTCACACAAACTGCACTAGATGCTAACCCTATAATTTGAGGCCATTTGGATGAGGTCGAAAAAATTCTTGGATTAGAATCGTGTTGTTCGAACCCCGTAGTTGGATTTTTTTGAACCCTTGATCTGTAGAACTGGGCAAAACCCGAGTTTAACCTATTTAATTATAGATTCATATATCGATTTTTCTACTACCTTTTTATTATTACTATGCAGCACATGGGTGTTTGCCCGTCGAGTGAAACTCGGAGGAAGAGGGATCACTCGGAAGGAGAGAAGAAGGGAGAGAATTATGGTGTCTCCCCTTTTTCGGGTGATGATGTTGACTTTTGTGCAGGGTTTGTCAGTGAGCAGGAGGTGCGAGCGAGCGAGTCGAGCGAGGCCGAGAATGAGAGAGATTTGTTTTTTTGTGAGAGGGACAACCGAAGGATCCAGAAGGACCCACAGACTTCCAATACGCATCCTGATGCGTCTTCTCTCGACAAAGAAGATGGCTGGGAGTTTGCGTACCTATTGCACGTGACTTGTGCTCACTGAAGTGTGGGACCTCAAGCGTGGGCACCACACGTAAGTGACAGACCTGTTGGTGTAAAAACTCGGTTGATTTATAGTGCATTAGAACAAAGTTTCCTATGGATTCAAGGGTAGGAAATCCAAGTTAACTCATTTAGGTGTTAAACTTGTCTAAATCTTGGTCAAACCTAGGATTTGACCAAGATTCAAATGGGCAGAAAAATAAAAAAACAGAAAAATGAAAAACAAAATCACATAGTCTTCTTATGTCATATAGTAAGCATTAAAGTTGATAAACAAGGTCTAGACATATCAAACCAAACAAATCATGTATCTACCCTAACCCCTAAACTCCGTCTTATGAAGTCAAGCATGAAGAGAAGTGGTTTTGGGTTTCAAACATGGAAATTTCAAAATCCTCCCAAAAGCCCCTTTTCAAATATTTCAAACTTATTCAAATTTGGTTCAAATTTGAAAGACATACAAGTTATAGCACACATAGTGCATACATTTTCACACAAACTGCACTAGATGCTAACCCTATAGCTTGAGGCCATTTGGATGAGGTCGAAAAAATTCTTGGATTAGAATTGTGTTGTTCGAACCCCGTAGTTGGATTTTTTTGAACCCTTGATCTGTAGAACTGGGCAAAACCCGAGTTTAGAGTGACTAAGAAGGATACATGCTTCCCTTTTCATTTTCATGTTTTAAACTTGTTTAAATTATCTTGGTCAAACCTAGGATTAGACAAGATTCAAATGGGCATCAAAATTAAAAAAAACAGCAAAAAGAAAAACCAAAGCAAATAGTTTTCTTATGTCATATAGTAAGCATTAAAGTTGATAAACAAGGTCTAGACATATTCAAACCAGACAAATCATGTAGCTATACCCCCTAACCCCTAAACTCTGTCTTATGAAGTCAAGCATGTGAAGAGAAGTGGTTTTGGGTTTCAAACATGGAAATTTCAAAAACCTCCCAAAATCTTCATTTTAGAGTGACTAAGAAGGATCCATGCTTCCCTTTTCATTTTCATGTTTTAAACTTGTTTAAATTATCTTGGTCGTCAAACCTAGGATTTGATAAGATTCAAATGGGCATCAAAATTGAAAAAAAGCAGAAAAAAGAAAAACCAAAGCAAATAGTTTTCTTATGTCATATAGTAAGCATTGAAGTTGATAAACAAGGTCCATACATATTCAAACCACACAAATCATGTATCTATACCCCCTAACCCCTAAATTAATTAACTATGTCTTATGAAGTCAAGCATGTGAAGAGAAGTGGTTTTGGGTTTCAAACATGGAAATTTCAAAAACCTCCCAAAAGCTTCATTTTAGAGTGACTAAGAAGGATCCATGCTTACATTTGCATTTTCATATTTTAAACTTGTTTAAATCATTATCAAACCTAGGATTTGACCAAGATACAAATGGGTGGGCACAAAATTCAAAAAAATCAGAAAAATGAAAAACAAAAGCACATAGTCTTCTTATATATGTCATATCGTAAGCATTCGAGTTGATAAACGAGGTCTAGGTATATATATCCAAACCAGACAAATCATGTATCTACCCCCGTCGATCTTATGAAGTCTAGCATGAAGAGAAGTCGCTTTGGGTTTCAAACATGGAAATTTCAAGAACATCCCAAAAGCTTCATTTTAGAGTGACTAAGAAGGATACATGCTTACCTTTTAATTTTCATGTTTTAAACTTGTTTAAATCTTGGTTGAACCTAGGATTTGACCAAGATTCAAATATATGGTCATAAAATTCAAAAAAAAACAGAAAAATGAAAAACCAAAGCACATAGTCTTCTTATGTCTATAGTTAGCATTAAAGTTGATAAACAGGTCTAGACATATTCAAACTAGAAAATCATGTATATATCTACACCCCTAACCCTAAACTCTGTCTTATGAAGTCAAGCATGCATGAAGAGAAGTGGTTTTTTTGTTTCAAACATGGAAATTTCAAAAACCCTCCCAAGAGCTACATTTTGGGGTGACTAAGAAGGATAGATGCTTATTTTTTCATATTCATGATTTAAACTTGTTTAAACCATGGTCAAACCTAGGATTTGACAAAGATTCAAATGGGCATCAAAATTGAAAAAAAATCAGCAAAAAGAAAAACCAAAGCAAATAGTTTTCTTATGTTATATAGTAAGCATTAAAGTTGATAAACAAGGTCTAGACATATTCAAACCAGATAAATCATGTATCTATACCCCTAACCCCTAAACCCCGTCTTATGAAGTCAAGCATGAAGAGAAGTGGTTTTGGGTTTCAAACATGGAAATTTCAAAATCCTCCCAAAAGCCCCTTTTCAAATATTTCAAACTTATTCAAATTTGGTTCAAATTTGAAAGACATACAAGTTATAGCACACATAGTGCATACATTTTCACACAAACTGCACTAGATGCTAACCCTATAATTTGAGGCCATTTGGATGAGGTCGAAAAAATTCTTGGATTAGAATCGTGTTGTTCGAACCCCGTAGTTGGATTTTTTTGAACCCTTGATCTGTAGAACTGGGCAAAACCCGAGTTTAACCTATTTAATTATAGATTCGTATATCGATTTTTCTACTACCTTTTTATTATTACTATGCAGCACATGGGTGTTTGCCCGTCAAGTGAAACTCGGAGGAAGAGGGATCACTCGGAAGGAGAGAAGAAGGGAGAGAATTATGGTGTCTCCCCTTTTTCGGGTGATGATGTTGACTTTTGTGCAGGGTTTGTCAGTGAGCAGGAGGTGCGAGCGAGCGAGCGAGCGAGGCCGAGAATGAGAGAGATTTGTTTTTTTTGTGAGAGGGACAACCGAAGGATCCAGAAGGACCCACAGACTTCCAATACGCATCTGATGCGTCTTCTCTTGACAAAGAAGATGGCTGGGAGTTTGCGTACCTATTGCACGTGACTTGTGCTCACTGAAGTGTGGGACCTCAAGCGTGGGCACCACACGTAAGTGACAGACCTGTTGGTGTAAAAACTCGGTTGATTATTATAGTGCATTAGAACAAAGTTTCCTATGGATTCAAGGGTAGGAAATCCAAGTTAACTCATTTACGTGTTAAACTTGTCTAAATCTTGGTCAAACCTAGGATTTGACCAAGATTCAAATGGGCAGAAAAATAAAAAAACAGAAAAATGAAAAACAAAATCACATAGTCTTCTTATGTCATATAGTAAGCATTAAAGTTGATAAACAAGGTCTAGACATATCAAACCATACAAATCATGTATCTACCCCTAACCCCTAAACTCCGTCTTATGAAGTCAAGCATGAAGAGAAGTGGTTTTGGGTTTCAAACATGGAAATTTCAAAATCCTCCCAAAAGCCCCTTTTCAAATATTTCAAACTTATTCAAATTTGGTTCAAATTTGAAAGACATACAAGTTATAGCACACATAGTGCATACATTTTCACACAAACTGCACTAGATGCTAACCCTATAGCTTGAGGCCATTTGGATGAGGTCGAAAAAATTCTTGGATTAGAATCGTGTTGTTCGAACCCCGTAGTTGGATTTTTTGAACCCTTGATCTGTAGAACTGGGCAAAACCCGAGTTTAGAGTGACTAAGAAGGATACATGCTTCCCTTTTCATTTTCATGTTTTAAACTTGTTTCAATTATCTTGGTCAAACCTAGGATTAGACAAGATTCAAATGGGCATCAAAATTGAAAAAAAATCAGCAAAAAGAAAAACCAAAGCAAATAGTTTTCTTATGTCATATAGTAAGCATTAAAGTTGATAAACAAGGTCTAGACATATTCAAACCAGACAAATCATGTAGCTATACCCCCTAACCCCTAAACTCTGTCTTATGAAGTCAAGCATGTGAAGAGAAGTGGTTTTGGGTTTCAAACATGGAAATTTCAAAAACCTCCCAAAAGCTTCATTTTAGAGTGACTAAGAAGGATCCATGCTTCCCTTTTCATTTTCATGTTTTAAACTTGTTTAAATTATCTTGGTCGTCAAACCTAGGATTTGACAAGATTCAAATGGGCATCAAAATTGAAAAAAATCAGAAAAAAGAAAAACCAAAGCAAATAGTTTTCTTATGTCATATAGTAAGCATTGAAGTTGATAAACAAGGTCCATACATATTCAAACCACACAAATCATGTATCTATACCCCCTAACCCCTAAATTAATTAACTATGTCTTATGAAGTCAAGCATGTGAAGAGAAGTGGTTTTGGGTTTCAAACATGGAAATTTCAAAAACCTCCCAAAAGCTTCATTTTAGAGTGACTAAGAAGGATCCATGCTTACATTTGCATTTTCATATTTTAAACTTGTTTAAATCATTATCAAACCTAGGATTTGACCAAGATACAAATGGGTGGGCACAAAATTCAAAAAAATCAGAAAAATGAAAAACAAAAGCACATAGTCTTCTTATATATGTCATATCGTAAGCATTCGAGTTGATAAACGAGGTCTAGGTATATCCAAACCAGACAAATCATGTATCTACCCCCCGTCGATCTTATGAAGTCTAGCATGAAGAGAAGTCGTTTTGGGTTTCAAACATGGAAATTTCAAGAACATCCCAAAAGCTTCATTTTAGAGTGACTAAGAAGGATACATGCTTACCTTTTAATTTTCATGTTTTAAAATTGTTTAAATCTTGGTTGAACCTAGGATTTGACCAAGATTCAAATATATGGGCATAAAATTCAAAAAAAAACAGAAAAATGAAAAACCAAAGCACATAGTCTTCTTATGTCTATAGTTAGCATTAAAGTTGATAAACAGGTCTAGACATATTCAAACTAGAAAATCATGTATATATCTACACCCCTAACCCTAAACTCTGTCTTATGAAGTCAAGCATGCATGAAGAGAAGTGGTTTTTTTTCAAACATGGAAATTTCAAAAACCCTCCCAAGAGCTACATTTTGGGGTGACTAAGAAGGATAGATGCTTACCTTTTAATTTTCATGTTTTAAACTTGTTTAAATCTTGGTTGAACCTAGGATTTGACCAAGATTCAAATATATGGGCATAAAATTCAAAAAAAAACAGAAAAATGAAAAACCAAAGCACATAGTCTTCTTATGTCTATAGTTAGCATTAAAGTTGATAAACAGGTCTAGACATATTCAAACTAGAAAATCATGTATATATCTACACCCCTAACCCTAAACTCTGTCTTATGAAGTCAAGCATGCATGAAGAGAAGTTTTTTGTTTCAAACATGGAAATTTCAAAAACCCTCCCAAGAGCTACATTTTGGGGTGACTAAGAAGGATAGATGCTTATTTTTTCATATTCATGTTTTAAACTTGTTTAAACCATGGTCAAACCTAGGATTTGACCAAGATTCAAATGGGCATCAAAATTGAAAAAAAATCAGCAAAAAGAAAAACCAAAGCAAATAGTTTTCTTATGTTATATAGTAAGCATTAAAGTTGATAAACAAGGTCTAGACATATTCAAACCAAACAAATCATGTATCTATACCCCTAACCCCTAAACTCTGTCTTATGAAGTCAAGCATGAAGAGAAGTGGTTTTGGGTTTCAAACATGGAAATTTCAAAAACCTCCCAAAAGCCCCTTTTCAAATATTTCAAACTTATTCAAATTTGGTTCAAATTTGAAAGACATACAAGTTATAGCACACATAGTGCATACATTTTCACACAAACTGCACTAGATGCTAACCCTATAATTTGAGGCCATTTGGATGAGGTCGAAAAAATTCTTGGATTAGAATCGTGTTGTTCGAACCCCGTAGTTGGATTTTTTTGAACCCTTGATCTGTAGAACTGGGCAAAACCCGAGTTTAACCTATTTAATTATAGATTCGTATATCGATTTTTCTACTACCTTTTTATTATTACTATGCAGCACATGGGTGTTTGCCCGTCGAGTGAAACTCGGAGGAAGAGGGATCACTCGGAAGGAGAGAAGAAGGGAGAGAATTATGGTGTCTCCCCTTTTTCGGGTGATGATGTTGACTTTTGTGCAGGGTTTGTCAGTGAGCAGGAGGTGCGAGCGAGCGAGCGAGTCGAGCGAGGCCGAGAATGAGAGAGATTTGTTTTTGTGAGAGGGACAACCGAAGGATCCAGAAGGACCCACAGACTTCCAATACGCATCCTGATGCGTCTTCTCTTGACAAAGAAGATGGCTGGGAGTTTGCGTACCTATTGCACGTGACTTGTGCTCACTGAAGTGTGGAACTTCAAGCGTGGGCACGACACGTAAGTGACAGACCTGTTGGTGTAAAAACTCGGTTGATTATTATAGTGCATTAGAACAAAGTTTCCTATGGATTCAAGGGTAGGAAATCCAAGTTAACTCATTTACGTGTTAAACTTGTCTAAATCTTGGTCAAACCTAGGATTTGACCAAGATTCAAATGGGCAGAAAAATAAAAAAACAGAAAAATGAAAAACCAAATCACATAGTCTTCTTATGTCATATAGTAAGCATTAAAGTTGATAAACAAGGTCTAGACATATCAAACCATACAAATCATGTATCTACCCCCTAACCCCTAAACTCTGTCTTATGAAGTCAAGCATGAAGAGAAGTGGTTTTGGGTTTCAAACATGGAAATTTCAAAATCCTCCCAAAAGCCCCTTTTCAAATATTTCAAACTTATTCAAATTTGGTTCAAATTTGAAAGACATACAAGTTATAGCACACATAGTGCATACATTTTCACACGTACTAGATGCTAACCCTATAGCTTGAGGCCATTTGGATGAGGTCGAAAAAATTCTTGGATTAGAATCGTGTTGTTCGAACCCCGTAGTTGGATTTTTTTGAACCCTTGATCTGTAGAACTGGGCAAAACCCGAGTTTAGAGTGACTAAGAAGGATACATGCTTCCCTTTTCATTTTCATGTTTTAAACTTGTTTAAATTATCTTGGTCAAACCTAGGATTAGACAAGATTCAAATGGGCATCAAAATTGAAAAAAAATCAGCAAAAAGAAAAACCAAAGCAAATAGTTTTCTTATGTCATATAGTAAGCATTAAAGTTGATAAACAAGGTCTAGACATATTCAAACCAGACAAATCATGTAGCTATACCCCCTAACCCCTAAACTCTGTCTTATGAAGTCAAGCATGTGAAGAGAAGTGGTTTTGGGTTTCAAACATGGAAATTTCAAAAACCTCCCAAAAGCTTCATTTTAGAGTGACTAAGAAGGATCCATGCTTCCCTTTTCATTTTCATGTTTTAAACTTGTTTAAATTATCTTTGTCGTCAAACCTAGGATTTGACAAGATTCAAATGGGCATCAAAATTGAAAAAAATCAGAAAAAAGAAAAACCAAAGCAAATAGTTTTCTTATGTCATATAGTAAGCATTGAAGTTGATAAACAAGGTCCATACATATTCAAACCACACAAATCATGTATCTATACCCCCTAACCCCTAAATTAATTAACTATGTCTTATGAAGTCAAGCATGTGAAGAGAAGTGGTTTTGGGTTTCAAACATGGAAATTTCAAAAACCTCCCAAAAGCTTCATTTTAGAGTGACTAAGAAGGATCCATGCTTACATTTGCATTTTCATATTTTAAACTTGTTTAAATCATTATCAAACCTAGGATTTGACCAAGATACAAATGGGTGGGCACAAAATTCAAAAAAATCAGAAAAATGAAAAACAAAAGCACATAGTCTTCTTATATATGTCATATCGTAAGCATTCGAGTTGATAAACGAGGTCTAGGTATATCCAAACCAGACAAATCATGTATCTACCCCCGTCGATCTTATGAAGTCTAGCATGAAGAGAAGTCGTTTTGGGTTTCAAACATAGAAATTTCAAGAACATCCCAAAAGCTTCATTTTAGAGTGACTAAGAAGGATACATGCTTACCTTTTAATTTTCATGTTTTAAACTTGTTTAAATCTTGGTTGAACCTAGGATTTGACCAAGATTCAAATATATGGGCATAAAATTCAAAAAAAACAGAAAAATGAAAAACCAAAGCACATAGTCTTCTTATGTCTATAGTTAGCATTAAAGTTGATAAACAGGTCTAGACATATTCAAACTAGAAAATCATGTATATATCTACACCCCTAACCCTAAACTCTGTCTTATGAAGTCAAGCATGCATGAAGAGAAGTGGTTTTTTTGTTTCAAACATGGAAATTTCAAAAACCCTCCCAAGAGCTACATTTTGGGGTGACTAAGAAGGATAGATGCTTATTTTTTCATATTCATGATTTAAACTTGTTTAAACCATGGTCAAACCTAGGATTTGACCAAGATTCAAATGGGCATCAAAATTGAAAAAAAATCAGCAAAAAGAAAAACCAAAGCAAATAGTTTTCTTATGTTATATAGTAAGCATTAAAGTTGATAAACAAGGTCTAGACATATTCAAACCAGACAAATCATGTATCTATACCCCTAACCCCTAAACTCCGTCTTATGAAGTCAAGCATGAAGAGAAGTGGTTTTGGGTTTCAAACATGGAAATTTCAAAAACCTCCCAAAAGCCCCTTTTCAAATATTTCAAACTTATTCAAATTTGGTTCAAATTTGAAAGACATACAAGTTATAGCACACATAGTGCATACATTTTCACACAAACTGCACTAGATGCTAACCCTATAATTTGAGGCCATTTGGATGAGGTCGAAAAAATTCTTGGATTAGAATCGTGTTGTTCGAACCCCGTAGTTGGATTTTTTGAACCCTTGATCTGTAGAACTGGGCAAAACCCGAGTTTAACCTATTTAATTATAGATTCGTATATCGATTTTTCTACTACCTTTTTATTATTACTATGCAGCACATGGGTGTTTGCCCGTCGAGTGAAACTCGGAGGAAGAGGGATCACTCGGAAGGAGAGAAGAAGGGAGAGCATTATGGTGTCTCCCCTTTTTCGGTTGATGATGTTGACTTTTGTGCAGGGTTTGTCAGTGAGCAGGAGGTGCGAGCGAGCGAGCGCGAGTCGAGCGAGGCCGAGAATGAGAGAGATTTGTTTTTTGTGAGAGGGACAACCGAAGGATCCAGAAGGACCCACAGACTTCCAATACGCATCTGATGCGTCTTCTCTTGACAAAGAAGATGGCTGGGAGTTTGCGTACCTATTGCACGTGACTTGTGCTCACTGAAGTGTGGGACCTCAAGCGTGGGCACCACACGTAAGTGACAGACCTGTTGGTGTAAAAACTCGGTTGATTTATAGTGCATTAGAACAAAGTTTCCTATGGATTCAAGGGTAGGAAATCCAAGTTAACTCATTTACGTGTTAAACTTGTCTAAATCTTGGTCAAACCTAGGATTTGACCAAGATTCAAATGGGCAGAAAAATAAAAAAAAGAAAATGAAAAACAAAATCACATAGTCTTCTTATGTCATATAGTAAGCATTAAAATTGATAAACAAGGTCTAGACATATCAAACCATACAAATCATGTATCTACCCCCTAACCCCTAATCTCCGTCTTATGAAGTCAAGCATGAAGAGAAGTGGTTTTGGGTTTCAAACATGGAAATTTCAAAAACCTCCCAAAAACTTCATTTTAGAGTGACTAAGAAGGATACATGCTTCCCTTTTCATTTTCATGTTTTAAACTTGTTTAAATTATCTTGGTCAAACCTAGGATTTGACAAGATTCAAAGATACATGCTTCCCTTTTCATTTGACATGAATCCTTGTGGCACGACCATGTTGGGGTCACTCCTGGCTGTCTACCCAGCCGAGCATGCGGGCTCTATTACCTTGTACGAATCCTCGTTTTAAACAAAGAAGTGAACAAACTCCCCCCCACACACACACACACTCTCTCTCTCTCTCTCTCTCTCTCTCTCTCTCTCTCTCTCTCTCTCCTCTTTAGATATCGCATCATTTGTCTGTCAGACTCCATTGATTTGCCCCAAGTTCAACAAGGTCGCCCCCTTTTCCTCTGAGAGTCCATTGATTTTTATTTGCTGGTGTCACTTGTGCTAAACTGTCATTCCTTGTACTCCCTCCGATTCATATTATTTGATGGTAATATAGATGCATCTATACACATTATAGTTGTAGATACATCCATTTTACCATCAATTAATATTGATCGGAGTTGCAGCGTGGTATGAGGCCTGCCGCCTGCCACCGTCGGCGAGGTTCCAAGTAAACGGCGCCAGAAGAAGAGTAGCGCGGCTCCGGATTCAACCAACTGGCGGCGATGGACGGCACTATGGAAATAAACGCTACGAATTTGGAGGCCATCGCGTACAACATCGCTGGAACGGCGCAGGTCATGTGCTCCCACGACGGCTGCGGGGTCATCGTCAGCTACCACGAGTCCCTAAGCCACCAGATCGCGTGCCCGCACGGCCGGTGCAACTGCACGGAGCAGGGCTGCGACTTCGCCGCCCCACCGTCAGCGCTCCTCGTTCACCTCGCAGAGGCCCACTCGATTCAGGTGCACAGGTTAGAGTATGGCAAGTCCATAGAGTTCCGGGTGACCATGACGCACCCGTGCTCGCCGTGCAGGCTGCTCGTCGTCGAAGGGGATGACGGCTCCGTGTTCGTCCTGTACATCGACGCGCTCGGCCCGGCCATTGTCTTGTCTTTGGTATGCGTCAGTTCGGCCACATCCGTGTGGCCGCTCTACAGGGTGAAGATCTGGGCGCACGGCCCGCCGCCGTCCTCGAAATCGGACTGCAGGCGGGATGTCGTGAAGATGTCTGCCGATGCTTCTGGCAGCGCGTCGCCGGGCGCTGTCGTGTTTGAGGAGCTCACGTCGTTCCTCGTTGTGCCGGGGCCATACCTCGTTGGTGCTGGATCGTCCAAGGAGCTGCGTTTCTACATTCGCATATGCAAGCAGATGTAGCTACTGCTACTTTGCGTAGTTGAAAAAACTGTCAATTTGTCATGAGGAATGATAAATTTCGCTGAAAAGTACTTGATTGTTCGTACGGCTGCTATTTTTTTATGGATTCTTCGTTTCATATTTGTGCTGAACTGTTTGTAGTAGTACTTATACTTAATAATAATGCAGCGTGGAAGTGAATACTCCTTTTTTTTGTGAATCGGAAGTGAATACTCCAACTATATGTAATTGTAACCCCTCCATCTGATTTATATAAAACTATGTGCACTTCCAGATCATTTCTCCTGTTTTTTAGATGTCCTTTCACTTACTATAAAAAACAAAGAAGCACTGCTGCTTTGATTCAAAGGAATGTGGAGAGTGTAGAAATAGGAAAGGTGTAGGATTGAAATTTTCCCATAGGAATCAAATCCAACATAATTCCTATGTCAATCCTATGAATCAAAGAAGCCCTAAGTGGTTACCGGTGCTTAATGCACAGTTCCAAAAAGTTCATCCCGCAGTCCAAATAACTAATAATCAGATGATGTCAATTTTTGTGTATGTAGTTGTGCCTATTACCATCACAAATATAGTCTCAAATAGTATGATGGTGGAGATACACATTTTTTAACTACCATGATTTTCGGTAAATGCTTAGTCAATTTTGACATAATTTGACTTTCTAAAAATAATATAAGCTAAGCTTTGAGATGGAGGTACTATATTGGGTTTTCCTCGTCTTAAGCAAAATCCCTTCCCATCCCCTTAAATAGAGTACTCCAGCCTCGAGGCTAGGAGATAAGAGAGGCCATCGATAGGCCATACTCCTCGCGCGCTCGCAATGCTGGAAACTGTCACCGTTACCCTGAAGATGGACTCCACCGTGCTTCACTGCATTTTCTGCTCCCAGCCCCTCAAGCCCCCCGTCTTCAAGGTCGATCCCTTTCCCTCCCACACTCCATTGATGTTTCTTTTGTGGGTTCACTACTGCAAAAATGGCAATCCACGAACTTTGATTTGTGCAGTGCAAGGGTAATCATTTGGCCTGCGGCCGCTGCCTCAGCGAGCTTCCCGGGAACCGGTGCCATAGGTGCGTGGAACCCCGCGGCGGATTCGAGCACGACCCGGCAATGGACGCCGTCGTATCAGCGTATAGAAGCAAGTTTCCCTCAGTATGAAACCAAGGTTTAGTCGAACCAGTAGGAGCCAAGAAGCACGTTGAAGGTTGATGGTCGCGAAATGTGATGCGGCGCAACACCAGGGATTCCGGCGCCAACGCGGAACCTGCACAACACAACCAAGTACTTTGTCCCAACGAAACAGTGAGGTTGTCAATCTCACCTTGCTGTAACAAAGGATTAAACGTATCGAGTGGAAGATGTTTGCAAAGAAAACAGTAAAACAAGTAGATTGTATGCTATGTAAAGAATAGGACCGGGGTCCACAGTTCACTAGAGGTGTCTCTCCCATAAGATAAAGCATGTTGGGTAAACAAATTACAGTCGGGCAATTGACAAATAGAGAAAGGCATAACAATGCATATACATGACATGATAAATATAGTGAGATTTAATCCGGGCATTACGACATAGTACATAGACCGCCATCCAACTGCATCTATGCCTAAAAAGTCCACCTTCAGGTTATCATCCGACCCCTCCAGTATTAAGTTGCAAAGCAACAGACAATTGCATTAAGTATGGTGCGTAATGTAATCAACAACTACATCCTTAGACATAGCATCAATGTTTTATCCCTAATGGCAACAGCACATCCACAACCTTAGAACTTTCTGTCACTGTCCCAGATTCAATGGAGGCATGAACCCACTATCGAGCATAAATACTCCCTCTTGGAGTTAAGAGTAAAAACTTGGCCAGAGCCTCTACTAGTAACGGAGAGCATGCAAGATCATAAACAACACATAAACAATAGATTGATAATCACCATAATCATAGTACTCTCTATCCATCGGATCCCGACAAACACAACATATAGTATTACAGATAGATGATCTTGATCATGTTAGGCAGCTCACAAGATCCAACAATGAAGCACAACAAGGAGAAGACGACCATCTAGCTACTGCTATGGACCCATGGTCCAGGGGTGAACTACTCACTCATCACTCCGGAGGCGACCATGGCGGTGTAGAGTCCTCCGGAGATGAATCCCCTCTCCGGCAGGGTGCCGGCGATCTCCGAATCCCCGAGATGGGATTCGCGGCGGCGGCGTCTCGGAAGGTTTTCCGTATCGTGGCTCTCGGTACTGGGGGTTTCGCGACGGAGGCTTTAAGTAGGCGGAGGGTCAACGCGGGGGCCACGAGGGGCCCAGGGGGCAGGTCGGCGCGGCCAGGGCCTGGGCCGCGCCGGCCACCCTCTGGCCGCCTCGTGGCCCCACTTCGTTATCTCTTCGGTCTTCTGGAAGCTTCGTGCAAAAATAGGACCCTGGGCGAAAGTTTCGTCCAATTCCGAGAATATTTCTTTACTAGGATTTCTGAAACCAAAAACAGCAGAAAACAAGGCTCTTCGGCATCTTGTTAATAGGTTAGTTCCAGAAAATGCATAAATATGACATATAATGTGCATAAAACATGTAGGTATCATCAATAAAGTAGCATGGAACATAAGAAATTATCGATACGTTGGAGACGTATCAGCATCCCCAAGCTTAGTTCTGCTCGTCCCGAGCAGGTAAAACGATAACAAAGATAATTTCTGAAGTGACATGCCATCATAATCTTGATCATACTATTTGTAAACATATGTAATGAATGCAGCGATCAAAGCAAAGGTAATGACATGAGTAAACAAGTGAATCATATAGCAAAGACTTTTCATGAATAGTACTTCAAGACAAGCATCAATAAGTCTTGCATAAGAGTTAACTCATAAAGCAATAAATCAAAGTAAAGGTGTTGAAGCAACACAAAGGAAGATTAAGTTTCAGCGGTTGCTTTCAACTTATAACATGTATATCTCATGGATATTGTCAACATAAAGTAATATAACAAGTGCAATATGCAAGTATGTAGGAATCAATGCACAGTTCACACAAGTGTTTGCTTCTTAAGGTGGAAGGAGATAGGTAAACTGACTCAACAATAAAAGTAAAAGAATGGTCCTTCAAAGAGGAAAGCATCGATTGCTGTATTTGTGCTAGAGCTTTTATTTTGAAAACATGAAACAATTTTGTCAACGGTAGTAATAAAGCATATGAGTTATGTAAATTATATCTTACAAGTTGCAAGCCTCATGCATAGTATACTAATAGTGCCCGCACCTCGTCCTACTTAGCTTGGACTACCGGATCTTCGCATGCCATGTTTCAACCAAGTGTCACAAAGGGGTACCTCCATGCCGCCTGTACAAAGGTCTAAGGAGAAAGCTCGCATTTCGGATTTCTCGCTTTTGATTATTCTCAACTTAGACATCCATACCGGGACAACATGGACAACAGATAATGGACTCCTCTTAAATGCATAAGCATGTAGCAATGTTATTATTCTCATATGAGATTGAGGATATATGTCCAAAACTGAAACTTCCACCATGGTTCATGGCTTTAGTTAGCGGCCCAATGTTCTTCTCTAACAATTTTGCATGCTCCAACCACTAAAATGATAGACCTTCAGACAAGACGGACATGCATAGCAACTCACATGATATTCAACAATAGTTGATGGCGTTCCCCAGAAGCATGGTTATCGCACAACAAGCAACTTAATAAAATATAAAGTGCATAAGTACATATTCAATACTACGATAGTTTTTAAGGCTATTTTGTCCCATGAGCTATATATTGCAAAGGTGAATGATGGAATTTTAAAGGTAGCACTCAAGCAATTTACTTTGGAATGGCGGAGAAATACCATGTAGTAGGTAGGTATGGTGGACACAAATGGCATAGTAGTTGGCTCAAGGATTTTGGATGCATGAGAAGTATTCCCTCTCGATACAAGGTTTAGGCTAGCAAGGTTATTTGAAGCAAACTCAAGAATGAACAAGTGCAGCAAAACTCACATAAAAGACATATTGTAAACATTATAAGGCTCTACACCGTCTTCCTTGTTGTTCAAAACTCAATACTAGATATTATCTAGACCTTAGAGAAACCAAATATGCAAATCAGATTTTAGCAAGCTCTATGTATTTCTTCATTAATGGGTGCAAAGTATATGATGCAAGAGCTTAAACATGAGCACAACAATTGCCAAGTATCACATTATCCAAGACATTTTAGAATTACTACATGTAGCATTTTCCAATTCCAACCATATAACAATTTAACGAAGAAGAAACTTCGCCTTGAACATTATGAGTAAAGCCTAAGGACACATGTGTCCATATGCAACAGCGGAGCGTGTCTCTCTCCCACAAAGTGAATGCTAGGATCCATTTTATTCAAACAAAAACAAAAACAAAAACAAACCGACGCTCCAAGCAAAGAACACAAGATGTGATTGAATAAAAATATAGTTTCAGGGGAGGAACCTGATGATGTTGTCGATGAAGAAGGGGATGCCTTGGGCATCCCCAAGCTTAGACGCTTGAGTCTTCTTAAAATATGCAGGGGTGAACCACGGGGGCATCCCCAAGCTTAGAGCTTTCACTCCTCTTGATCATAGTATATCATTCTCCTCTCTTGACCCTTGAAAACTTCCTTCACACCAAACTTCAAGCAAACTCATTAGAGGGTTAGTGCACAATTAATAATTCACACATTCAGAGGTGACACAATCATTATTTTCACTTCTGGACATTGCATAATGCTACTGGACATTAGTGGATCAAAGAAATAAATCCAACATAGCAAAAGAGGCAATGCGAAATAAAAGGCAGAATCTGTCAAAAACAGAACAGTCCGTAAAGACGAATTTAGAGATGGCACCAGACTTGCTCAAATGGAAAAACTCAAAACTAATGAAAGTTGCGTACATATCTGAGGATCACGCTCGTAAATTGGCAGATTTTTTCGAATTTTCTACAGAGAATTGTGCCCAGATTCGTGACAGACAGCAATGCTGTTTCTGCGCAGCAATCCCAAATATAACATCAACTTTGACATAGAAACTTTACTTGGCACAAAAACATGATAAGGAGAGGTTGCTACAGTAGTAAACAACTTCCAAGACTCAACAAAACAAAAAAAATTGCTGTAGGTAAAAACATGGGTTGTCTCCCATAAGCGCTTTTCTTTAACGCCTTTCAGCTAGGCGCAGAAAGTGCAAATCAAGTAACATCGAGAGATGAAGCATCAACATTATTATTTTTCATGCAAACACAACTTGTTGCAGAGGGTGCTTTAGGTGCTCCATTATCTAAATTTTCTATGGTGGTGCTAGGGGTTTTAGCAATTTTAGGCCTATAGTAATTCTTTTGTTTAGGCACTTTAGAGGCGTACATGAATTTTTGCTCTTTCCCCACATAAGCTTTCTCATTATACTTGAGAGAAGAAAAGGTTGAACCCAAGGTTCCCATGGCTTTTTCAAGTTCATCAATCCTATTGGTTTGATTATCATGGACAACACAAGTTCCTAGGACACTAATTCTTTCATCAATTCCTCCTAGGGATTTATCAAGTTCATCAGTTTTATCCAATAACATTTCTAATTTAGTTTCAATACTTGGAAAAATTTTCTCTATGGTTTCCAATTTTTTCATAACATCTTCAAGAGAGATTTCAATTTTAACTTCATTAACAGGTGGTATTCCAACTAGACTCTCAATGATGCAACTAGCTTCTAAAGCGGGAGTACCTAGGAAATTACCTCCCGAAAGAGTATCAAGAACATATCTATTCCAACTAGATAAACCAACATAAAAGTTCCTAAGAAGGATAGTGGTGGAGTGTTTCTTAATGCACCTATGATGAGCATTACTAATTCTATACCAAGCATCTTTAAAACTTTCTCCACCTTGTTGCTTAAAAGAACGAACTTCAACTTCAGGATTACTCATTTTAGTAGCAGTAAAATTAAACAAACTAGATAGAGTAAATGCAAGTAATTAATTTTTTTGTGTTTTTGATATAGAGAGCAAGACAGTAAATAAAGTAAAACTAGAAACTAATTTTTGTGTGTTTTGTTTAGGTGCAGCAAACAAAGTAGTAAATAAAATAAAGCAAGACAAAAACAAAGTAAAGAGATTGAGAAGTGGAGACTCCCCTTGCAGCGTGTCTTGATCTCCCCGGCAACGGCGCCAGAAATTTAGCTTGATACGCGTAGATGCACACGTCCGTTGGGAACCCCAAGTGGAAGGTATGATGCGTATAGAAGCAAGTTTCCCTCAGTATGAAACCAAGGTTTAATCGAACCAGTAGGAGCCAAGAAGCACGTTGAAGGTTGATGGTCGCGAAATGTGATGCGGCGCAACACCGGGATTCCGGCGCCAACGCGGAACCTGCACAACACAACCCAAGTACTTTGTCCCAACGAAACAGTGAGGTTGTCAATCTCACCGGCTTGCTGTAACAAAGGATTAAACGTATCGAGTGGAAGATGTTTGCAAAGAAAACAGTAAAACAAGTAGATTGTATGCTATGTAAAGAATAGGACCGGGGTCCACAGTTCACTAGAGGTGTCTCTCCCATAAGATAAAGCATGTTGGGTAAACAAATTACAGTCAATTGACAAATAGAGAAAGGCATAACAATGCATATACATGACATGATAAATATAGTGAGATTTAATCCGGGCATTACGACATAGTACATAGACCGCCATCCAACTGCATCTATGCCTAAAAGTCCACCTTCGGTTATCATCCGAACCCCCTCCAGTATTAAGTTGCAAAGCAACAGACAATTGCATTAAGTATGGTGCGTAATGTAATCAAAAACTACATCCTTAGACATAGCATCAATGTTTTATCCCTAGTGGCAACAACACATCCACAACCTTAGAACTTTCTGTCACTGTCCCAGATTCAATGGAGGCATGAACCCACTATCGAGCATAAATACTCCCTCTTGGAGTTAAGAGTAAAAACTTGGCCAGAGCCTCTACTAGTAACGGAGAGCATGCAAGATCATAAACAACACATAAACAATAGATTGATAATCACCATAATCATAGTACTCTCTATCCATCGGATCCCGACAAACACAACATATAGTATTACAGATAGATGATCTTGATCATGTTAGGCAGCTCACAAGATCCAACAATGAAGCACAACAAGGAGAAGACGACCATCTAGCTACTGCTATGGACCCATGGTCCAGGGGTGAACTACTCACTCATCACTCCGGAGGCGACCATGGCGGTGTAGAGTCCTCCGGAGATGAATCCCCTCTCGGCGGGTGCCGGAGGCGATCTCCTGAATCCCCCGAGATGGGATTCGCGGCGGCGGCGTCTCTGGAAGGTTTTCCGTATCGTGGCTCTCGGTACTGGGGGTTTCGTGACGGAGGCTTTAAGTAGGCGGAGGGTCAACGCGGGGGCCACACGAGGGGCCCAGGGGCAGGTCGGCGCGGCCAGGGCCTGGGCCGCGCCACCCCTCTGGCGCCTCGTGGCCCCACTTCGTTCGGTCTTCTGGAAGCTTCGTGCAAAAATAGGACCCTGGGCGAAAGTTTCGTCCAATTCCGAGAATATTTCTTTACTAGGATTTCTGAAACCAAAAACAGCAGAAAACAGCAATGGCTCTTCGGCATCTTGTTAATAGGTTAGTTCAGTGCATAAATATGACATATAATGTGCATAAAACATGTAGGTATCATCAATAAAGTAGCATGGAACATAAGAAATTATCGATACGTTGGAGACGTATCAGCAGCCCCGGCAATGGACGCCGTCGTATCAGCGGCGACGGTTGAGTGCCCCCACAGCAGCTGCGGGAGCTTGGTGGCCTACCACCAGGTCCACGACCACAAGATTGCATGCCCGCACGCCCCTTGCGCTTGCACGGAGCCCGGCTGCGACTTCGCCGCCCCGCCAACAGCGCTCGTCGCCCACTTTGCAGCGGCCCACTCGATCCAAGTGCACAAGCTCCCGCCGTACAACACGACCAAAGTGTTCGAGGTGCTGGTGCCGGTGCCGGGTTCGCCGTGCCTGCGGATCATCGCCGAAGGGGAGGACGGCGCCGTGTTCGTCCTGATCATCGGCGTGCTCGGTTCGACTTCGACCACCATCGTGTCTACCGTGTGCGTTAGGGCGGCCGCGTGCGTGTGGCCTCTGTACACGGCAAAGATGTGGGCGAATGGGCCGGCGTCGTGCTCGTTGGCGCACTCGAGGAGCAGGGCGGACACCGTGAATGTGTCATTGGAGGCGTCGAGCTGCGCCTTGCCGGGCGACGTCGCGTTTGATGAACTCACGTCGTTCCTCTCGGTACCGCCGCTGTACCAGGTGCTTGGTGGACCTTCCAAGCTGCTGCGTTTCTACATTCGCATCGAGAAGGAGAACAATTAATCCTCAAAATAAGTACTCCTACTCCATATGATGATACGTACTAGTATAGTGCTAATGCGGATGTAACCTCTAGTAAAGTACTAGTACTAACACTGTCTGAGTTGTACTATTATTTCAGTTTCGCTTCTATTGTTGGGTAACATCATCAGGAACATAACTTGAACTTATTGGTTTCAAATATGTGACAACAAAAGAAAAAGAACAAGAAAGGGAGTAACTGTTTTTCGTCCTGCTAATGCAACCTTGAGGTGACCGGGACAACTTTGTACAAAGCATCGTGCTCATATAAATATACGTACTCTACAAAATCATCAGCAGTGGAGTACCTCGATAGGTGCCATGTCCATGGATCGACAAGACAAGACACACACACACTAGAAAAGTTGCCATGGCCGACGAAGTTGAAGTCGCGCCGTGGTTGCTGGTGTACCATGGCCGACGATTTTGGTCCCTCCGTGGTGCATGTCAAAACTTTTTTTCTCGTTTTTGAGGCCACCTAGCCCGACGAAAGCGGCCAAAACGTCGCGTATGGTGGCCCGGGACGTGGTGCATCTCGAAATCTCGGGTTCGCCGGCCGAGTCAACGCAAATCCGCACCGCCGAGGGATGTAGGGCCCAGATGGCAGCCTCTCTGGCATTGTTTTTTTTCTAGATCGCGCCATCTCGTTCAACGTTCTCCGATCGAGCCGTTTACGATGCAGGATCATGGGTCCCGCATGTCATCCTCTATGAACCAAAATTCTTTCTATTCTTGGATTTTTTGACCCCCTGATTTCTGGCTACTTCCTTTTTCTTTTGATCCCTTGCCGCCTTGGAAACGTTGAGACCGCTGCTGCTGGGACCCGCATGTCATCCTCTATGTGCAATCAACTTTCTTTTCTTGGAGTTTTTTGGCACCTCAAATTTGGTCACTTGCCTTTTTCTTTCGATCCCCTGCCGCCTCTCAAACGGTGATACCGCTGCTGCTAATGGGACCCGCATGTCATCCTCTATGTACTATAAAACTTTCTTTTCTTGAATTATTTTTGGCACCTCATATTTGGTCACTTACCTTTTTCTTTCGATCCCCTGCCGCCTCTCAAACGGTGATACCGCTGCTGCTAAATGGGACCCGCATGTCATCCTCTATGTACTATAAAGCTTTCTTTTCTTGGATTTTTTTGGCACCTCATATTTGGTCACTTGACTTTTTCTTTCGATCACCTGCTGCCTCTCAAACGGTGATACCGCTGCTGCTAAATGGGACCCGCATGTCATCCTCTATGTACTATAAAACTTTCTTTTCTTGGATTTTTTTGGCACCTCATATTTGGTCACTTGACTTTTTCTTTCGATCCCCTGCTGCCTCTCAAACGGTGATACCGCTGCTGCTAAATGGGACCCGCATGTCATCCACTATGTACTATAAAACTTTCTTTTCTTGGATTTTTTTGGCACCTCATATTTGGTAACTTGACTTTTTCTTTCGATCCCCTGCTGCCTCTCAAACGTGATACCGCTGCTGCTAAATGGGACCCGCATGTCATCCTCTATGTACTATAAAACTTTCATTTTTTGGATTATTTTTGGCACCTCATATTTGGTCACTTGACTTTTTCTTTCGATCCCCTGCCGCCTCTCAAACGGTGAGACCGCTGCAGCTAAATGGGACCCGCATGTCATCCTCTATGAGCAATCAACTTTCTTTTCTTGGAGTTTTTTTTGGCACCTCATATTTGGTAACTTGACTTTTTCTTTCGATCTCATGCCACGTTTGAAACGTTGAGGTACCTGCTGGCTCATGGGACCCGCATGTCATCCTCTGTGTGCTATAAAAGTTTCCTTTGTTGGTTTTTTTTTCACCCTCTGATTTTTGGCTTGCCTTTTTCTTTTGATCCCCTGCCCCCTTTGAAACGTTGAGTAAGCTGTTGGTTCAAGGGACCCGCATGTCATCCTCTATGTCCATCAACTTTCTTTTCTTGGATTTTTTTTCACCCCCTAATTACTAGCTACTTTCTTTTTCTTTTGATCTCAAGCCGCATTACAAACATTGAGACCGCTGCTGCAAAATGGGACCCACATGTCATCCTCTATGTACAATAAATCTTGGATTATTTTTGGCTCCTGATATTTGGTCACTTGCCTTTTTCTTTCGATCTCATGCCGCCTTTGAAACGTTGAGTAAGCTGCTGGCTCATGGGTCCCGCATGTCATCCTCTACGAACAATAAAAGTTTCCTTTCTTGGAGTTATTTTTTACCCCTAATTTCTGGCTATTTGCCTTTTTCTTTTGATCCCCTGCCCCCGTTGAAACGATGAGGACGCTGTTGGCAGGTCGGTCCCACATGTCATCCTCTATGAACAATAAAAGTTTCCTTTGGTGGATTTATTTTTGACCCCTAATTAATTTCTGGCTATTTCCTTTATTTTTCTTTTGATCCCCTGCCGCCTTGGAATTGTTGAGAATGCTGCTGCCTCATTTTTCTTTTGGTCCTGTGCCGCCTTGGAAACGTTGAGACCGCTGCTACAAAATGGGACCCGCATGTCATCCTCTATGTACAATAAAGTTTCTTTTCTTGGATTATTTTTGGCTCCTGATATTATGTCACTTGCCTTTTTCTTTCGATCTCATGCCGACTTTGAAACGTTGAGGATGCTGCTGCCTCATGGGTCCCGCATGTCATCCTCTCAGAACGATAAATGTTTTCTTTTCTTGTATTTTTTTACCAACTGATTTTTGGCTTTTTTTATTTTCGATCCCCTGCCGCCTTTGAAACGTTGACTCCGCTGCTGGCTCATGGGTCCCCGATGTCAGCCTCCCCGTACAAGAAACATGTGATATTTTATTTTGCAGACAATAAACGTTGTATTTCGCTCTGAGCTATTGCAAACGGATAAATTAAATCTTTATATCTACATAAACAAACTTATATGTTGAATCTCCTTGTTTTTTGTTTTTGCGAAGCATAGGACTTTCCTGTTTTTTTTTTGAGAAAAATCCGACCTTTCCTGTTTTGGAGTGGGCTGAAATTGTACGAGTCAAAAGGCCCAGCAGGATAGTTCGAAGGCCCAGATGTCCAGATACAGCCCAATTGAAATCTTTCTTTTCTTGGATTTTTTTCACACCCTGATTTCTGGCTACTTCATTTTTCTTTCGGTCCTGTGCCGCCTTGGAAGCGTTGAGACCGCTGCTACAAAATGGGACCCGCATGTCATCCTCTATGTACAATAAAGTTTCTTTTCTTGGATTATTTTTGGCTCCTGATATTATGTCACTTGACTTTTTCTTTCAATCTCATGCCGACTTTGAAACGTTGAGGAAGCTGCTGGCTCATGGGTCCCGCATGTCATCCTCTATGAACAATAAAAGTTTTCTTTGTTGGATTTATTTTTTCCCCTAATTTCTGGCTATTTGTCTTTTTCTTTTGATCCCCTGCCCCCTTTGAAACGATGACGACGCAGCTGGCAAGTCGGTCCCACATGTCATCCTCTATGAACAATAAAAGTTTCCTTTGATGGATTTATTTTTGACCCTAATTAATTTCTGGCTATTTCCTTTTTTATTTTGATCCCCTGCCGCCTTGAAATAGTTGAGGATGCTGCTGCCTCATGGGTCCCGCATGTCATCCTCTCAGAAAGGTAAATGTTTCTTTTCTTGAATTTGTTTACCAACTGATTTTTGGCTTATTTTTTCTTTCGATCTCCTGCCACCTTTAAAACGTTGACGACGCTGCTGGCTCATGGGTCCCCAATGTCAGCCTCCCCATACTGCAAATCCTCTTTCTGCAAAGGTTGTATTTCTAGATAGATAAGGTGGATTCGAATCTGCCATGGTTCAGGCAGCTCAGGTAAGCCTTCTTGCACTAATTAATGGAAGTAGTGTATCGCAAGGTCAAGACATGTGGCTCGGTGTAATGAATCTATATGAATCATGTTGTGGGTTCAATCTGATAGTTCTCTAACAGGTCAGCCAAAATAGAAATTAAGTTTTTTTCTAAAAGGGAAATGCAAATTAAGATGAACACAAACATTAGTTATCATAATAGCTGATCATACATACATACTTGCTAAGAGCAAAAGCTTGCCAGAGTTTTACCACCCATACAATTAATTAGCAGTTCAGATAAGATAACCTTATATAAGTATAACTACAAATGCATTTGCTAAGGGCTCATGGGACAACAGAACTAGACAACCGCGAACTTTATGACCAGCATGTCACAGCGGCATCGAAAGATCTTGACCTTCAACTTTGATCCAATGCGAAGTTTGGCACCGTCAATGAACTTTTTCCACCTGGAAGTAACAGCCAAGCGGCCATCTGTGGGACTGACAGAGTACCGTCCCTCCACGGTGAGACCTTCACTCTCCATGACGAGGGATATCTTGCCCCTTCGGCCAGCATTGAGATCCTTGGAGATACTTTTAGGCAATTTCTGATTCAAAGCAAGAGATACCACCAAAAATTAGTCAATGGCACCAATGCACTGAACCATGTGAGACTTTGAGCAGAGAAGACATCAAGATAAGAGCAGTTATGCTGTCATATACTCACGAACATAGCCTTCAGATGCGTCCTGGTCACCACACGGGTGGCCACAGCAATGAGCTGAGACCTCGGTGATCTGGCTGGGGCAGGTGCATGAGCCTGGGCTGGTACACGAGCTGGTGCTGATGCAGGAGACTGCTGGGCAGGTGCAGTAAACGGTGCCTCTAGAGGAACCGGTGCTGATGCAGGAGACTGTTGGGCAGGTGCAGTAAACGGTGCAGCTAGAGGAACCAGTGCTGATGCAGGAGCCTGCTGGGCATGTGTAGTATATGGGGCCTCTACAGGAACCAATGCTGATGTAGGGGACTGCTGGGTAGATGCAGTAAACGGAGCTGGTACAGGAACCGGTGCTGATGCAGGAGAGTGGGAAGCCGGTGCCGGTGCTGGTGTGGTTGCCCTTTGTGACATCCGCTCCTGTTCCGTCAGGGGATCTGCAGCTTTGATCATGTTAAACCCAGCAAGCTAGAACAGAGGGAATGGTTTAGAACAACTGCTCAGAATGCAGTTATCAAAAGATATGAGTAGAAAAAAGTTACATATTATATATTTGGAAGTGTCTCCAACTCTGTAAGCAGTTACGTATATCTGCCCGTTTGAGTTTCTGATCCTCAGCTCGTCGCCCTTCTTCAGACCGTAGTCAAAAGCAAACTTTCTCCAATCATGTCCATACAAATATGTGATGGCCTGCGTCTTGTAGACATACACCTCATAGACCGTGTAGGTGTTCATCAATTTGCCATTGCCATGCATAGTGAAAGATCCTTCATGCGGACACATCTGGTTAATCATTGGACGAAGTTCACAAGGTACAGTCTGCATGTGAAAATTGATACAAATGTAAGAAGCAGGAAGACTAAAAACAAGACTTTACTATATGCCAATTCATGCTAAACCACTGAGAATACATACCTGTAACTCTGTGAAGGAGCTACTAGAAAGGTAGATAGAGCCATAGGAGGTGTTATATGCGGGGTATGTACATGGGCCCGCCATATTCCCGCAAGCTCGGCATCGGGATGGTGAAGGAAACATGGGAGGTACTACTGGTGCGTAGCGCTGAACGTAAGTGGAAGAATTAGGTTGTGTAAAGTGCATAGTTCAGAGCAATGCAAATGTTGACAAGCAAGTGCATAACACTATGTTACAAACTGAACAGTGAAAAATTAGTGTATGATGAATATAAGCATGCTAATTTGGTGTTTCCGAATTCCAAAAAGCATTAGACAGAGCCAGTGATAATATCAGACATAAATCATGGCATGTATATGTGGCTTAAGAAAATATACCCGAACCCTTGGATGGTTACGGCCCGGCTGATCCTTGGACTTGAGCTTATATAAGCATCCAGAAGGTGGGGCTGACAGTAACTTGGTGGCAGCCTCTGCAGATGCCTCATCAGCAGCAGTTGCAATCCTTTTGACCAATGAAGGCTTAGCAGTTTCAGTCTGCATATAAAAATTGAAGAGCAACAGACATCAGCAGTGATATATAAAATGAATCTATGAGACACTGATGCATATAGTGCTGGATGTAAGTGGAAGAATAGGTGTGTGTGTTTCTGAACTATTGGTAAGCATTAGACAAAGCCGGCAATAAACAGACAAAAATCAAATCATGTATGAGGATTAAGAAAATATACCTGCTTACTGAAAAGGGTACCACCCAGCTGGCCCGTGGCCTTGTGCTTGAGGAGGTTTTCAGAAGATGGTGGCAGCACCATCGTCTTCACAGCAGCCTCATCAGGATCATTTTTTATCCATTTGAGTAGAGGAACAGAAGTTTCATCCTGCATATGAATAGCAACAGAACTCATCATTGATATTTAATAAATCTATGAGATAGACTGATGCAAATAGTGCGGGTGTAAGTGGAAGAATAGGGTTGTGCATAGAGAACAGTTGACAACAATGCAAATGATTACAAAAGAAGCCAATGGAAATCAACAGTTTATATACTGGATGAGACAGACTGAAAAGTGAAAAATTAGTGTATGATGATTGTAAGCAAACGCAGTGTTTCTGAACTTTTGGTAAGCATTAGACAAAGCCAACAGTAATTAAACAGATAATAATGAAATCATGTATGTGGATTAAGAAAATATACCAGATTCATTAAAAGGTCACCACCCAGCTGGCCCATGGCCTCGTGCTTGTAGAGGTTTTCGGAAGATGGTGCCGGCACCATCGTCCTCACAGCAGCCTCATTAGCCCCATTTTGCATCCACTTGAGTAAAGGCGCAGCAGTTTCAGCCTGCATAAGAATGGGAACAGATCTCAGCAGTGATATTGAATGACTCTGAGACAGACTGATGCATATAGTGCTAGATGTAAGTGGAAGGGTATGGCCGTGTATGGACAACAGTTCACAACAATGCAAGGGTGTGTTCGGTTCTGAAACAGCGTGGAATGGAATGGAATGGTTCCATTTCAGAGGAATGGAATGGTTACATTTTTGTTCGGTTGGGAAAAATGGAGAGCAGAAGAGATCGAGGTTAAACTAACCAATTGTCTCAAAATTGTAATTAACAATTGCAAATGACATTTTAATCTCAAAGTCGTAATTAACAGCGCCTAATGGTGCTCTTTTAATCTAAAAATCGAAATTAACATCATTTTATGTTGGGTTAGGGGAACTGGAGTAGATGAACATTACTGTATGATGATTGTAAGCAAACGAATTTGGTGTTTCTAAACTTTTGGCTTCGAGATCTTATGGGTTTCAACTCTAGCCTACCCCAACTTGTTTGGGACTGAAAGGCTTGGTTGTTGTTGTTGTTGTTGTAAACTTTTGGCAAGCATAGAAAAAACCGACAATAAACAGAGAAAAATCAAGGCATGTTTTGTGGATTAAGAAAATATACCATATTCATTAAAAGATCACCACCCAGCTGGTGCGTGGCCTTGTGCTTGTAGAGGCATTTAGAAGATGGGGGCGGCATCAACATACTGGCAGCCTGATCAGCCGCAGTTTTGATCTTCCTTTTGAGTAAAGGCCCTAAAGTTTCAGTCTGCATATGAATAGCAAAACAAAAGGCAGACCTCAGCAGTGATATTGAATTACTGTATGAGATAGACTGATGCATATAGTGGATGCTCTTAGCCTTTTGCAGCGTGAACACTAGCTATGGACAGACAAAAAAACTAGTTAACTCAGCTTTGTCTAGATATGAATGTACTACCACCATCCAAAAGCTTAAGCCTTATTTATTTTTGAGAAATCAAAACAAGCAAAGTTTGACCAAAATTTTAGAACATTCTATCAACAAATATAATACTGTGTAGATACCGTAGGAAAATATATTTTATTATCTATTTAATGATATTAATTTTGTATTTTGCATGTTACTGATTTTTGGTAAAAGCTTAGTCAAACATGGTATAGTTTGACTTTCTAAAAATAATATAAGCCCAAAGCTTTGGGATGGAGGCAGTAGTATCTAGAGCTAAAACACATCTAGATACATCCGTATCTACAGATAGTTGAGTCAATTAATTTGGATCTGAGGGAGTATCAGATTCAGACTACATCATGGTAAGTTGGTTAAAAAAAATTACCCCTGGGCGGTCCCTGCCCAGCTCGGCAGTGGCATTTCGCTTCTTGTGCTGCAGATCGGGCCATGCTCCTGCAGCAGGTGGGGCGCTATTCTCGTTCCCCATAGCCTCAGCACGGAACCTGGAGGTACCAACCTGATACAGAGAATATAGAGCATGGTGTCACAGAGGCTTTACGCACAAACAGCTGAAGACATGTGCTACTTTAAGCATATTCCAGAACAGGAACAGATTGAGGATGCAGAGACCAGAGAGACACTTAAAAGGTAAAGAGTGGATAAGCAAACGGAGTACCTGCTTCGCGGGGCTGGGGACGCAGCTCAGGCTCAGCCAACTGCCCACATGCGTGGTGGCCTTACGCTCCATTGCCCCCACCGCCGAGGTCTTACCTTTCCTGTACAAGCTGACAAAAGATACAGTGAGGATCAGCAGAAACTACAAAGGTTGCAAATGTCGACAAATAAAGGAAGAACACCCCAATCCAAGCAAAGGTAGCCCCCGCCCCCCACCCCCATCAATCACTCCCAGCTCGAGGGTGACCAGAAAGACACCCCTTTGCCCAGAATAGGAAAGAGATGCGCAAGATATCGAGGAGAGGAAAAAAGAACCGATCTCGAGAAAGGAGAGAACATTACTAGTCCTACCTAATCCGCTTGGGCTAGATGCAGCTTGCCCCTCCAAGCTGGATGCCTGGACGGTGGAGGCGAAAGGAGGGGATCGAGCTAGCGGCTTGCATCCGTCGGCAATCGGCACTCGATCGGGAGAGAAGGGGTGCTACATAAAGGGGAGGGGTAACATATTTTATTACACAGTGAACTTACTGATGTGACTAGTCATTACATGTCTCACTGAAACTAGGGCCCATAGTGTGGCACCCCAAATTTACTTGAAGCTGCCCGGCGGGACGCATTGGCGCGTCAAGAAACCCCCGAATTGTAGCGGGGAAATGAAACATTTCACAAAAATTCGAAATTCAAGCACACCGCCACGCGCCAAGCACGCGGCTGTTCCTTCCTCTTCCTCGGTTCCTCCTCCCCTATCCGAAAAAACCCCAAATCCCAAGCTCAAACCAAAAAAAAAACAAAAAACAAATCCCCTGGCCGCCATGCATGTCCTCGTTAACCCGCTGGAGATCGTTCCCGGACGATGCGGACCACCCGCCCTGAGATCCAGAATTCCGTCCACCTCGAGGCACTGCGTGCTGTCTCGCAGCAGCGGCTTGAGGGCGCTGAAGAGGAAGTTCCGCCGGAAAGTGCTCATGGCAACCGTGCAAGCTCACCGGCGTGCTGTATCCCGAGAGGAACTGGTCAAAGCTTTGCTATTCGCCACACACAAAAAATTGCGGGCCAAGATCTGGTCAAAGCTTCGTCGATGGCTTGCCGCGAGAGGCTTGGAGTCCAGAGTCAATAAACTAGCTGCTCGAGGACTTGGGCGGTTTACACGGATTCATATTAACTGACTCAAGTTTGTTAGTCTAGTTAACAAATGCATCTAGATACATCCATATCTAGACAGAATTGAGTCAATTAATATGAATCAGAGGGGAGTACCTGAAAGTGTTTCATGCTACCAACTAATGCGCTGGCAGGAATCGCTGTAGAAGTAATTGTGCTACTACTCGTACGATGAACTGATTGTGTGGGTGTCGAATTTTGCAACGCGATCATCCACTGAATGCTTAATCTAGCGCCAAAGGCGTACAAATCATAACATACTACAGCACCAGAACATAAGAGTACGAATCATAAAGTAGCTCAACATTTTGCATCAGGGCTGGGTGGTCCTGAGACTACCGGGACGCCCCTGATGATCTCCGGGTGTGCATCCTCTTCAACGCAAAGCTGTGTACTCGGTCCACGGCCTCCTTCTGTAGGCTGGATAATCTCAGGTGCAGGACCTTCGTCTATGAGAGGCTCGTCATCAGTACCATCCACAGGTGCATCAGGGCTGGGTGGTCTTGAGACTACCCGGACGCCCGTGATGATCTCCGGGCGTGCATCCACTTCAACGCAAAGCTGTGTACTCGGTCCACGGCCTCCTTCTGTAGACTGGATAATCTCAGGTGCAGGACCTTCGTCTATGAAAGGCTCGTCATCAGTACCATCCACAGGTGCATCAAACTGAGATTCATCTTCAAATCTCCCATCAAACTGAGAGACCTCTTTAACTCTATGCTTCTGCAATTAGTACATCAACCGATTAGACAAACATCTAAGGGATGCAACCTGAACAAATGCCGTTTTACATATTTACCTTCTCATCTGGCACAGCACATGTCCCAGAGCTGAAACCCGTTTCCTGAAGCAAGCGCTTTTTCTCTCCTTCCCGTCCATCCATCTGCAACAAGTTAAATTTGAGTACAGAACCTTGCACAACAATGCAAACTATTGATTGAAACAGCGGCAGCATCAATATAAATAATTAACTACATATGCCAGCACACATACAGTGTGAGCAAGATCTGCTTCTCCTGCTAAAGGATCATTATATGGTTCACCATGCTAAACCCGCCTAACATATGTGCGGTCCATCCCAAAAATGTGTAAATGATCTGCCACTACAGGGTGAGGCCTCTTCTCACCATTCATACATGTGCAGCGCGGGCAATACACGTCCAGGTTGTGACCATCATGAGCTCTAATAAACCCCATAAAGGGTTGAACACCATTTATATATGAAGGGGAACATAAGTGTCCATGCAGTTTCCAAGTTCTGTCCATCTGTTTAATTATGAGATACAGTGGTTGGTGATTAATTTAAGGCGAAGTAGGAAATGTATATCCATCGAGTACAAAACTATACTACATGATTATGCATTTCAGCAATCATGTCGAGTACAAAACAAAAAATGCCCATCGACATTTTAGCAAACAGATCGTGTACAAAACTCTGCCATGGCATTTCAGCAAATTAACGGATCGAGTGCAGAACTGACTCTATATGCCCACGCAAATGAACAAATTGATCGATGACAAATCGAGCGGAAAACTATAAAGTGCCAATTAGTTCGAGCATACTGACGAATTTTTTTAGCAGCATCAAGAAAATATAAATCGTTAGGCTGTCTTGCCCGATACATGATTGAGCTAGAGATAGCAGCCCTACCGTGGATCAACTTGACCGCCGGTGCGTCTCGAGAAGAACGACGGGGAGGGGAAGCTTCTTCTTCGCACGGACGGGACGGGGAGGGGAAGCTCTTCGCACGGACGGGGATAAGTTGTGTACGGGTGGGTGGGGGGTCATGCGGCCGGGCCGCCGGGGTGATAATTAAGGTCGGTAGGTGGCGTTTAATGGAGTTGCGTGTGTAATTTGCCGTGCACAAGGTTGAGGAATAGGCGGTTCCCTTTGCCGCGCGCACAATTCAAACTATCCCGCCCATGTAGTTTAAATTCGCCATATTTTCGTTAAATCGACATAAAGTCATGTGAGTGGGGGAAAATTAGCAAAGTTGCTTGAAAAATAGTAAAACTCTGGAATTATCCTTTAAATATGCTCTACTTCGTGTGAAAATCGGGGTGTGGAAGCATGTTGAGCTGTTTTATTTGTACTTTCTTCATTAAAACTCCCATTTTATGCACTTTGGATGGAAAGAAATCATTTGTACATAAATTTTGACAACGCCATTTGCAAACACTAATTGTTTACATGCCAAGATGCACCCATCCACCAAATATATATGTGGCAAAAGTTTATCACAATCTAGCAGATATGCATAATTAGTGAGGGACCCCTTTTGATTTTGTGCAATTTCCACTAATTAGGTAGAGATCGAGAAGGGTTAATTAATTAGGCCATGTTAGGGGTTATGTGTTTTAGATTAGGTTGTGTGGATTCAAATACAACTTCTTTATTTGTGTGCTATGATTAATCAAAACTAGATCGATCGACTGCGCACACATTATTAGAGGCGCATGCCTTTGCGCACAAAGTGCATGTGTGTGTTGTTGGCCACCAACGAGAGAGAGAGAGAGAGAGAGAGAGAGAGAGAGAGTAGAGAGAGCTACATACGAGAGAGCGATTGAAATCCCCAAATTAAACACATATATATGCATGGCACATTTAATTTAATTAGAGGACCGCGAGGCACCCCTGGCCTGCTTGATGCATAATTAAGTGTCATTGGCCTATATATAGGGTTTAATTAGGGTTTAGGGTTTAGGGTTAGGAGGTTAGGGTTTAGGGTCTAGGGTTTAGGGTTTAATGTTTATGGTGTTTAGGGTTTAGGGATTAGGGATTAGGGTTTATTTAGGGTTTAAGGTTTAGGGATCATCGATCGAGTGCGCACACACACATTATTAGAGGCACACGCGCCTTTGCGCATAAAGTGCATGCGTATATGTGTGTGTTTTTTGGCCACCAACGATATATAGATGATCGAGAGAGAGAGATTGAAATCCCCAAGAATATGTTCAAATATATATTAAAATATATGCACGAATTAATGCATGCATGGTAGGCCATGCATGCACACTAATTATATATATATTATGAGGAAACTTAATCAAATGTGTTTTCATTCGAGAGAACTTGTCAAAATTCAAGTTAATTAATTTATCATCGATAATTATATAATTAATTAATGAATCTCAGGGAGATGTTATACAACATATGATCGATATATAGGCCATGTATATATTAATTGGTTTTAATCTACCGTTTAATTTGCTAGCTAGCTGCATGCTATATATAGAGCATGTTTTTATTAGATCGGGTTATAGCTAGTATAGTTTAGGGTTATGTGTTTTAATTAACTAGGGTTTGATTAGCTAGGGGTTAGTTATATATATATGGTTTAGGGTTAATGCATGTCACATTTAATTTAACTAGAGGACCGCGAGGCACCCCTGGCCTGCTTGATGCACAATTAAGTGTCGTTGGCCTATATATATAGGGTTTAATTAGGGTTTAGGGTTAGCTAGCTGGGTTTAGGGTTTAGTGTTTTGGGTGTTTAGCTAGGGTCTAGGGTTTAGGGTTTAGTGTTTACGGTGTTTAGAGGGTCTAGGGTTTAGTGTTTAGGGTGTTTAGGGTCTAGGGTTTAGGGTCTAGTGTTTAGGGTCTATGGTTTAGGGTTTAATTAGTGTTTAGGGTGTTTAGGGTTTAGGGTTTAGTGTTTACGGTGTTTAGGGTCTAGGGTTTAGGGTTTAGTGTTTAGGGTCTAGGGTTTAGGGTTTAATTAGTGTTTAGGGTGTTTATAGGGTTTAGGGTTTAGGGTTTAGGGTTTAGGGTTTTAGGGTTTAGGGTTTAGGGTTTAGGGTTTAGGGTTTAGGGTTTAGGGTTTAGGGTTTAGGGTTTAGGATTTAGGGTTTAGGGTTTAGGGTTTACGGTGTTTAGGGTCTAGGGTTTAGGGTTTAGTGTTTAGGGTGTTTAGGGTCTAGGGTTTAGTGTGTTTAGGGTGTTTAGGGTTTAGGGGATTAGGGATTAGGGTTTTAGGGTTGTTTAAGGTTTAGGGATCATCGATCGAGTGCGCACACACATTATTAGAGGCACCCGCGCCTTTACGCATCAAGTGCATGCGTATATATGTGTGTTTTTTGGGCCACCAACGATATATAGATGATCGAGAGAGAGAGATTGAAATCCCCAAGAATATGTTCAAATATACATTAAAATATATGCACGAATGCATTGTAGGCCATGCATGCACACTAATTATATATATATTATGAGGCAACTTAATCAAATGTGTTTTCATTCGAGAGAACTTGTCAAAGTTCAAGTTAATTAATTTATCACGATAATTATATAATTAATTAATGAATCTCAGGGATATGTTATACAACATGATCGATATAGGCCATGTATATTTTAATTGGTGTTAATCTACGGTTTGCTAGCTAGCTGCTATATATAGAGCATGTTTTTATTAGATCGGGTTATAGCTAGCTAGTATAGTTTAGGGTTATGTGTTTTAATTAAGTAGGGTTGATTAGCTAGGGTTAGTTACATATATATGGTTTAGGGTTAATGCATGGCACATTTAATTTTATTAGAGGATCACGAGGCACCCATGACCCGCTCGATCGATGCACAATTAAGTGTCGTTGGCCTATACATAGGGTTTAATTGGGGTTTAGGATTAGCTAGGGTTTAGGGTTAGGGTTAGGGTTAGGGTTAGGGTAGGTTTAGGGTCTAGGGTTTAGGGTTTAGTGTTTAGGGTGTTTAGGGTTTAGGGATTAGGGATTTAAGGTTTTAGGGTTGTTTAAGGTTTAGGGATCATCGATCGAGTGCGCACACACATTATTAGAGGCACCCGCGCCTTTACGCATAAATTGCATGCATATATATGTGTGTTTTTTGGGCCACCAACGATATATAGATGATCGAGAGAGAGAGAGATTGAAATCCCCAAGAATATGTTCAAATATACATTAAAATATATGCACGAATGCATTGTAGGCCATGCATGCACACTAATTATATATATATTATGAGGCAACTTAATCAAATGTGTTTTCATTCGAGAGAACTTGTCAAAGTTCAAGTTAATTAATTTATCACGATAATTATATAATTAATTAATGAATCTCAGGGATATGTTATACAACATGATCGATATAGGCCATGTATATTTTAATTGGTGTTAATCTACGGTTTGCTAGCTAGCTGCTATATATAGAGCATGTTTTTATTAGATCGGGTTATAGCTAGCTAGTATAGTTTAGGGTTATGTGTTTTAATTAAGTAGGGTTGATTAGCTAGGGTTAGTTACATATATATGGTTTAGGGTTAATGCATGGCACATTTAATTTTATTAGAGGATCACGAGGCACCCATGACCCGCTCGATCGATGCACAATTAAGTGTCGTTGGCCTATACATAGGGTTTAATTGGGGTTTAGGATTAGCTAGGGTTTAGGGTTAGGGTTAGGGTTAGGGTTAGGGTACGTTTAGGGTCTAGGGTTTAGGGTTTAGTGTTTAGGGTGTTTAGGGTTTAGGGATTAGGGATTTAAGGTTTTAGGGTTGTTTAAGGTTTAGGGATCATCGATCGAGTGCGCACACACATTATTAGAGGCACCCGCGCCTTTACGCATAAATTGCATGCATATATATGTGTGTTTTTTGGGCCACCAACGATATATAGATGATCGAGAGAGAGAGAGAGATTGAAATCCCCAAGAATATGTTCAAATATACATTAAAATATATGCACGAATGCATTGTAGGCCATGCATGCACACTAATTATATATATATTATGAGGCAACTTAATCAAATGTGTTTTCATTCGAGAGAACTTGTCAAAGTTCAAGTTAATTAATTTATCACGATAATTATATAATTAATTAATGAATCTCAGGGATATGTTATACAACATGATCGATATAGGCCATGTATATTTTAATTGGTGTTAATCTACGGTTTGCTAGCTAGCTGCTATATATAGAGCATGTTTTTATTAGATCGGGTTATATCTAGTATAGTTTAGGGTTATGTGTTTTAATTAAGTAGGGTTGATTAGCTAGGGTTAGTTACATATATATGGTTTAGGGTTAATGCATGGCACATTTAATTTTATTAGAGGATCGCGAGGCACCCATGACCCGCTCGATCGATGCACAATTAAGTGTCGTTGGCCTATACATAGGGTTTAATTGGGGTTTAGGATTAGCTAGGGTTTAGGGTTAGGGTTAGGGTTAGGGTTAGGGTACGTTTAGGGTCTAGGGTTTAGGGTTTAGTGTTTAGGGTGTTTAGGGTTTAGGGATTAGGGATTTAGGGGTTTTAGGGTTGTTTAAGGTTTAGGGATCATCGATCGAGTGCGCACACACATTATTAGAGGCACCCGCGCCTTTACGCATAAATTGCATGCATATATATATGTGTGTGTTTTTTGGCCACCAACGATATATAGATGATCGAGAGAGAGAGATTGAAATCCCCAAGAATATGTTCAAATATACATTAAAATATATGCACGAATGCATGGTAGGCCATGCATGCACACTAATTATATATATATATATATTATGAGGCAACTTAATCAAATGTGTTTTCATTCGAGAGAACTTGTCAAAATTAAAGTTAATTAATTTATCACGATAATTATATAATTAATTAATGAATCTCAGGGATATGTTATACAACATGATCGATATAGGCCATGTATATATTAATTGGTGTTAATCTACGGTTTGCTAGCTAGCTGCTATATATAGAGCATGTTTTTATTAGATCGGGTTATAGCTAGTATAGTTTAGGGTTATGTGTTTTCATTAAGTAGGGTTGATTAGCTATGGTTAGTTACATATATATGGTTTAGGGTTAATGCATGGCACATTTAATTTTATTAGAGGATCGCGAGGCACCCCTGGCCTGCTTGATGCACAATTAAGTGTCGTTGGCCTATATATAGGGTTTAATTAGGGTTTAGGGTTAGGGTTAGGGTTTAGGGTCTAGGGTTTAGTGTTTAGGGTGTTTAGGGTTTAGGGATTAGGGATTAGGGTTTCAGGGTTGTATAAGGTTTAGGGATCATCGATCGAGTGCGCACACACATTATTAGAGGCACCCGCGCCTTTGCGCATAAAGTGCATGCGTATAGTTTAGGGTTATTTGTTTTAATTAAGTAGGGTTTGATCAGCTAGGGTTAGTTACATATATATGGTTTAGGGTTAATGCATGGCACATTACATATAGTTTAAATCTCAAGAATGTTTATACATGATAGGCCATATGTGCAAAGGAATTTTTTTCCTCGTGAACTTGTCAAAATTCAAGTTTATCAGTGCCAATGGAAACTAGTCCAAAAAATTACATAGAGGACCAAAAGTACTAGACAATAACTAATAGAACCTGCAACTTTACAAAAAGGACCCCAAAACATATAGAAGAAAATCAATCGAGTCCTTCTCGACCGCACATCAGATCTCTGCTCCGCATCCTTTCCAGCAACTCCGTCGCCGGGGACGCACCACTTGGGACGGTGTCGCCGGTAGTCGCCAGGACGAAGGAGAAGAAGGGCCTCAGCAACGGCATATTGGCTCTGAGAAGGGTCGCTGAAAGTCCAAGATGTGCACGGGCAAGACGGATGACGCCGTCGTATGCCCCGAGCTTGTGAACTTTAGCAGCTTGACTTCCCCATTGGCCAGATCTGAAGCACTGACCAAAGCAAGCCTCACCGTTAGCGCCATCACATTGATGGCACCAGATCGGGGTTTGGCCGGCAAGATCCGCCAGATTCACCATAGGCCAGATCTGAAGCCGATGACGAGATCCCCGACTCCATTGCGCCATTCTGCTCATGGGAAACACTGGATCTAAGCTTACAACAACACTAACTCCCTCGGATCCAAATTAGCTGACTCAACTTTGCTTATCTAAATATGGATGTATCCACACATGTTTTTACTCTAGATACATACACGTCTAAGGAAAGTTGAATCAATTAATTTAGTTCGGAGGGTGTACAATATACAGAGAGAAGTCGGCCTCGTCTCCGGCCGGCGAGGCCGCCGGAGAGAAGGGGGAGAGGAGCCGGGGGAGTGGGAGAGACTCGAGAGAGAAAGAGAAGAGGAAGAAATGAGAGCTCCCTGGGGAAGAACATTATTTTTGTCGTTCTGCTCGTACTGTAGCTTGAAACTGAAAATTTCGGCCACGCGCCAAATCATCCCGCCGCATCCATTCGAAAATCCCGTGACCAGTTTTACCCTTTTAACCCTGGTCCGGAAGCTACAACCCACCGACCATGGAGGGCTCATTCGGTAACAATGAAATATCTTGCCTAGATCCCGAACCCTCCCCACAGGCCCACACCCACCCACCAACCATTCGCCCCATTAGCTCAAAAATACTCTCACACGCCAAAGCTCTGACTCTCTACAGTACTAGATCTGCTTCGCCGCCGGCATACTCCTCCACAGCGTAGCCTTGATCGTGTTGGCTGTCCACCCACCTGATCCGCTCCCCCGCCGCCCTCGTCACCGACGGATCTGCTTCACCGCCGACCTCGCCACCGACGGATCTGCTTCACCGCCGACCTCGCCACCGACGGATCTGCTTCACCGCCGACCTCGCCACCGACTACCTCGCCGCAGCGGCTGTATCAACTTCACCGAATACCTTGCCAGCCAACCAGATCTGCTTCACTAACGCCCGCTTCTACTGAAACAGGGTCGATTCATCGTCTCCCGCGTTCGCCGCCGCTGGAATGCAAGTTGCCGCCCCCGTCCACCCCGCCGCAGCTTGGTTAGTACGCTGGCCCGTTAGATCGCGGTGTTTCTTTAGCCATGTTTTGTGTAGTTATTTGCAGATCTCATATGCCGTTAACTTTCTTGATGTGTTGCTTCGCATGAAGTTTGTTTAAATGTTGTACAGTACAAAAGCATTATCCGGTCGCTACCATCCTGTTCATTCTACTGACACCTGTGTGCATCCACATATTTATAGCCTTGTACCCATTCATTTGCTGCCAACTGTTTTTGTACTGCATGCTATTGTCGCACTGCTTTTATAGTCGTGCTATGGGCATTTCCAATCTGCTTGTTCTTATACCACGTCATTAGCTCACCGCTAGCTGTTTTCTCGTGTCTGCTATTCTCACACTGCTTTTATAATCATGCTATGTGCATTTCCAATCTGCTTGCTCTTATACCTCGTCTTTAGCTTATATAGTTATTGCTGCGTGCATGTCTGGTCTTTGTATTATCGTAGACTGACTTGTCAATGTTATTTTTCCTAGGGATTGATCATGCGAACCACTTATTAGAACATCCAACATTAACAGCGGGGACGCTAGGTAAGGTTGGAATCTGAGTTCGTGGTTGGTAATTTTGGCAGTTTACTTCCGTTATTATCTATAACCTATATGCATTGTTCCTTATGCAAGAGATTAACACTTGGAACCCTGCCATAGCAATGCCATTCATGCTTTACTATGTTTCTGCCTATTTGATATGCTTGTCTTGGAGAAACTTCGAGGGTGATTTGAACCTGACATTTGGTCATTCTTAATGCCAGTTTACTTTATGTGTAAAACCTTGGCATTACCCTACTCTAAATCTGAATGTCTGAAATTCGTATCTCATGCAAAGCAACATCTAGTTGGTTTTAATCTGATATCTGGTAACTATTGGCTTATTCATTTGGCAGCTCAAGTTTTTTGTTATTTGAAACCAGCTGACTTGGTCTTAAATGTGATATCTAAACACAGATTAAGGACAATGGAGCAGGAGGATTAGCATTTCACTTGATGGCTGAACCTAAAATGATAGGCATGTTGACCACGACTAGTGCACGCAAGAGAAGGACCTGCAGTGAGCCAGTATGTGCTTAGTACATGCATCTTATCTTATCTTGTGCTTATTTCTGCTACATGTTGTTATCTGATCTCTACATTGCGTAATACATGTTTGAATAGTTAATTGTTGTAACTATGTTTACAATGTTACCAGAATGCAGTTTTAATGAAGCAGTCATCATTAGAAGATAGTCGCCAAAAAAGGATCTGTAGCGACCCTGTGCAACATTATGATGTAAGTTTGTGCTTAGTACAAGTTCCATACATGTCTTATTTATGCAACTTGTTATTATCTTATATCTACATTGCATAATAAATGTTTGCATAGTTCATCGTTTAACTCTTTTTGCATTATTATCAGAATGCAGTTGTGATGAAGCAATCTTCATTACCAGTGAGGCCCACAAAAAGTTCTGATCTTTCTTCTGATGCATCTTCTCATAGCCGTCAACCTAGACCATTTCTTTCATCAGACAGTAAATATCTCAAGGTTGTACTTTATAAAAGACATGGTATTGCTGCTTTAAGATCTGTAGCTGATATGTTGACAAAGAGTACACAAGATTCAATCAAGGCGATTGCCAAATGTCAACGTGTTATTGATGATGCTAATAGAAGTCCTCAATGATTCTATGTCATTTTTTTATTTGGGCACATTAATTGCCTTGTAATTTTCCTATTTGTTTTATTTGTGTATGTACTTGTGTGTATCATTGAAATCAGATTTTAGGCTCATGAAATTTAATGCAAGTTGACTAGTCAAACAAGTAGGGCCCTACAACAGATTGGGCCGGCCCACTTACAGTAGTGTGGGACCCACTTTCATTTTGGGCCGGCCCACTTCTTTAGTAGGCCGGCCCGGTTACACGATAATGGGCTCCACATGCTTATTGGGCCGGCCCACTTGCTCTATGGTGGTCCCACATGGTAAATGGGCCGGCCCTTTAATAGGAAGGTGGGACCGTGTTTTTGGCCCACTATCTTGTTGGGCCGGCCCACTTTCTATATGGTGGACCCCACACACCAAATGGGCCGGCCCTTTAATAGGAAGGTGGGACCCCCTGTGTTTTGGCCCCACTATCTTGTTGGGCCGGCCCACTTTCTATATGGTGGACCCCACATACCAAATGGGCCGGCCCATCAGGAATGTGGGACCCACTGTGTTTTGGCCGACCCGCTATCTTGGTGGGCCAGCCTTGCTATATGGTGGGCCCCACATACTAAATGGGCCGGCCCTTTAACGGGAAAGTGGGACCCACCTGTGTTTTGGCCGGCCCACTATTTTGTTGGGCCGGCCCTTGCTATATGGTGGACCCCACAAACTAAATGGGCCGACCCTTTAACCGGAAAGTGGGACCCACCTGTGTTTTTGGCCCGCCCACTAGCTTGTTGGGCAGCCCACTTGCTATACGGTGGACCCCACACACTAAATGGGCGGCCTTTTAAAAGTGGGACCCACTGTGTTTTTGGCCCGCCCACTTGCTTCTTGGGCGGCCCGTTTTTAAGGTGGACCCCACATGTTAAATGGGCCGGCCCATTTAAGTTTTGACCAGTCAACCTTAGAGGTTAGGCCCGGCCCACGTAACTAATGGACCAACCCAGCTATATAGTTGACCGGTCAAACTATGTCATCTGGCCCGGCCCGCTTAAGACGTGGCAGGCCTCGTGTGGGCCTACCATCTACCACGGGGTTTCAGCGGTTAACGCCGTTAACTGCCAGTTAACGGCGTCTGCCACGTGTCAGTTTGCATGACGTCAGCAGTCAACGGGCTCCCGAAAACACTTCCGCAACGGTCCGATTTTCCGTGGCGGAAGGGCGCCCAAGCGCGACGGACCGAAAAAATCGTCGTTGGACTTTGCCTGACGCAGTTTCGACAACGGAACCCATATCGTCTTTAGCCCATAGGTGGAATGCCTCTTAGGTGACATGTCCATGGATCGACAAGACAAGACACATACATAGACTGGGTCACTGGGAGATGGATATTACTACTGGATAGCTGTCCTGACGTGATAGGATGCCTACATACACCCTACTCGGCAGGTGACGATACCTTCCCAACAAAGGTATCCAGTCCCATCCATTGATTATTTTATTATGGACGGAGAGCATTCTACTAGAAGAGATGTCATGTCTTGGGGCAGAGGTTCGGCTTAATCATGGTTTAGATATGGCCATGACTTTTGTCATTTAAGGCACCACCTATGGGAACCACAAGATTACTGAAACAGCAACTACATTACTGACTTTAATGTAGATGTATCTAGACATATTGTAACTATAGATACTTCCATTTTAGCATCAAGTAATGTGGATCGGAGGGAGTAATACTATAGTACAATATACTCAGTATAAGGTTAACTTTGGCACACGCTGGGACGCACATATTTGTTAGAAGTACACACATGCAAGACAGAGCACAGAGTAAAATAATTACTATTTACTTATGGGCAACCAAAAGCTTGTACGTGTCCACTATATATATGGGCATGGACTACACTTATTGCTTGTGGACGAGGATAGCTGTTGTGGACAACACAGTGGATGCTGTTAGAGTGAAACGGCACACTTATTATGGATCGTAGGGAGTATGCAAGATAAAAAAAGATCTACCATACATATTAGTATTATTATCATCAGTTATGTACTCATGACACTGGGAGCATACACACACGATCGTACATACTACAGTAGTACTGTACTACTTTTAAAACTACTTGCAAGATAAAATATAGCTGGATGTACAGAACTACTTATCACTGGGTGCATACACACACGATCGTATACATACTAGTACTGTACTACTTTTAACACTAGGCTATCCTTTTCAGTGGTCTTCCTCTTCAGCTTCCACAGCCTGTACCATGTTGCTCTTCTTCTTCTTCTTCTTCTTCTTCTTCTTCTTACTCCCGCTGTCCTGGAATTCCGCCAATTTTTGTTGACCCTTCTCAAAGTTCACTATTCGCCTGTATACCTCATATGTCGCGTATGCGTCGATGCTTGCATACAGGATATGCTTCATGGACAAGGGCACCTGCTTCCACAGCTTGTGTTCCTCTTTCGTAAGTTTTTTCATGATAGATTTGTACTGGCTGTCTATAATGGCCGCAGCATAGTCAGCCAACGAATCCTTATTGTTACTAGTGGAATCGGCAGGCTTCCACCTTTTCTGGATGTCCACGAAGTTCGCCACTGAGAGGTTGCAACGCCCAAGCCTGGTAATGTCGTTGCCGATGTCAACACCTGCAAATGTTATGTCAGGCCTGCCAAGAAAGTCAGCGAGTTTGGGGCAGGGCTGGTCGGCCGAGGAAATCTGGTACAGGAGGCAGTCTGTGCCCATGCACAACTGTATGAGGGCAGCCTTCTGTTCAGGCCCATAGGTGTACTCTACGTCTAGGCCAACAATTTTGTACGAGTCTTCTTTCTCCAGTATCAACTCGATTTTGTTGATGTGTTCCTCCACCTTAGACGCCATATTGGTATAGTTCGCCGTAATGGTGGTTGTTCCATGAGCGAGGAAAGTGTGTCCTTGGTAGAACGCTTCCATGGAGGGTAGCGAGAGAGGGGCACAGGCGAGAGTGTCAGGGAGAAGACGAAATGAGGAAGACGAATGTTAACCGCCACGCCAGGGCCTGCAAACCGCCCGTCGCTAGATGCATGCATTTGGACGGTTTTGAAGATGACGGGCCATAGGGCACGAATGCAGTTTCCCTGTTAAAATAATAATAACCGCCCACGTACTTAATTAATTGTATGCTTATTTGTTTCTCGAGAGGAGCCTAGTTTTTTTCTACGAAACTCTGAAGATCTATTAAAAATCATCAACATTAGTACAAAGAGATTCAAAATTAATATTACCTTCGTCTAAAAGGAGGTGTCTTAGTTTTGTCTAATACGGATGTATATAGACATATCTTAGTTGTAGAAATTACAAATATGTCTTCTTTGCACCACTTAGCTACCACTACAAAGTACAAACACTAACGCAAGGTAGATCAGCATCATGCAATGTAGACATTACAGTATTTTTGTACTACTGTACTTGTCTTCCCTGGTCTATGATTCAATATCTAGTATACTGTACTGCTTATACACCAGGGAGATTCAAAATACGAGTTGAGCGCCAAAACTCCCGCCTCCATACACATATTTCGAATTCCCTTTCGACCCTATTAGCAATGACGCAAAGGCAGACAAGTGAAGCCGGCGTTGGTTGGGGTCTCGTTCGTAATTTACACATCCCCTCTGATATATATAGTCTACCGCCTTCCATTCGTCTTCCCCATTTCCGCAAAAAATCTGTCGCAATACTCCAGGCCCATCATCTCTCACCTGCCGGACCACCGCACCGGAATATCCCAGCCGTACTTAGCCGGCATACCACCTCACCTACCTGAGGCCACCGACTCCCTCGTCCGCAGCACCAGATCCGCTTCACCAACGCCGCCGTGTACTGCATCGGATCTGCTTCACCGACTGCTTCATCCGCAGCACCAGATCCGCTTCACCAACGCCGCCGTGCACTGCACTATCTGAGTTCACCGACTCCCTCGTCTGCCGTACCTGATCCGCTTCACCAACGACGCCGTGCACTGCACCGGATCTGCTTCACCGACTCCCTCGTTTCAGATCTGCTTCCCCGAACCCATCATCGACCGCCCCAGATCTGCTTCCTCGACGCCGACGCCCACCGCAACCGCAGCACCCCCGCCGTCGTCGACGTGACCCGCAAGGATGCCGAGTATGACTACACGAAGCCGCCGTCGAGGTAACCAGACCCCCTCCCCCCTACACGTTTTGGTCTGTTACCATAGAAGGTTCAAGCATGTCTTGGTCAACTAGAATGTGTCTATATACTGATTCGTCCGTCTAAAAAAGCATCGACAGAGAAGTCCCATAGATCCAGCTCCGCCCCGCTCTCAATGCGCGTGGCAGATGGCAGGATCCTGCGCATTTGCCCATGCCACTCCTCGAGCTCTCTGTCTTGATGTGCTTCACACACAGGGCTTATAATACTAGGAAGCTTGTGCCTCACATACACTTACACACAGGGCTACTACTACTAGGAAGCTTTATTGGATATCTCAGTGGTACAAAGCTTACTTACATGGGACGGGTGATACTCTATTTAAATTTTTGTACATGACCCTTTAGATTGTTGCCATGTGCCAGAATCCAAACCCTATACCATACTTCTAGAATACTCTACAAACTCTAGATATTTCATACTACTCGTAAATATCTTACTCTAGAACATTCCCCATTCTACAGTTCTCTCTACATACCTTGGATACTTCATGACTAAGCTAGCTCCTTTACTAGCCAACCACATTGATAAGATTACTACTAACAATCCCCCCATAATCTTGTCATATAAACTATCTTTACTATTAAATTTAAAATAGGCCGCGGTGGTTGGTGATGGTACGTCAAACGTGTATACAACTCACCCCGAACATAAAAAGTAAGGTCAGCGTGACCGGCTCCATGAGGAGTTCTTATCAGGATTAGTTAGGTCACGACCAAAATCCAATCCGTAGCACTAGGTAGCAAAATCAGCATCCCTTTCCTAATTCTAATCGGTAAGACAAGCATAGATCGGTCCAGCCACACATCTTTTTTGTTCGCTCCCCTTTTTATTCTCTAAGGAACCCTCTCCTTAACGAGCGTAGATTGATGGAGATGGTTTTTGTACCGGTCAATCTTTATATCCTTTCTGGCATAGTTCTGTAAAAGATCGGCAGGTGATCCGTCCTTTCTCCTCTGCCGTAGTTCATCAACGCGTGTCCGGCAATCCCGGTTAGATCGACACAATCGGCAAAAAAGAAAAAGGCCAAAAGAGACCCATTGATTAGGCTCCTCTTGCCGTGCTACTTTAAATTTTCTAACTTTTCTTTCATTCGCAAACATACAGTGACAATCTATATGACTCTAGGTTTCTTTTCCTAATTTTTGCACGTGCATGCATTTTCCCTTTAAAATTCGTAGGACATACAAATCTCAACACTTATGCAACTAAAAATCCTTAAAAAAACAAAGCTTTCATACCCTGCAGCTTTTAAGAGGTTAGTGACAAGAATCAACCACATGTTTTGGAGCGCAGTGACATTCTCCCTAAAAAAACCATGTTTCATGCGTGGGTGTTTCATTAATAAAGAGAAATATCTGTTCAGTTGGGGCCACGTTTCGACGTGTGTTCTCGACAAATCAGTTTCTCAGACAAAGTATCTCGAAGGTGTTCATAGAGATTGCATGTGCATTTGTGCGTTCGTAGGAGCGAGTATGCATTTAGTGAGCATTTATATTGTACCGTGTTTTGTTAAAAAAGATGGTGTAAAACGGGCACCTTTTACGATATACTCCCTCCGTCCCAAAATGTAAGGCGTCTAAGGATTGGTCAAAAGTCAAACCTTACAAACTTTGACCAAATATTTTAAAAAATATTTACATCTACAATATCAAATTGACATATTAAGAAATTATACTTTAGGGTGACTCTATTGATAATGATTTAGTATTGTAAATATTTATATTTTTGTGTGTAAACTTGGTCAAACTTTAAAAACATTGACTTTTAACTAATCCTTAGACGCCTTATTTTTGGCACGGAGGGAGTATCATTCAATAAATACTATGAATTATTCGATCGTTTGTTCAAACATGTTAATTAGATCGGTCGATTGATCAACTCGGATCGGTCGATCGAGCATCAGAGTTGTCTCAGTGATGACAAAAAATAATGCACATTGTATGATACTGACGTACCACAGATTCTAAAGAAAAATGAGGACCATGTGGCCACACATCCTGGACATAGACATTGCGATTATATTCCATTTATTCTATATTTGGAGGGAGCCATCTTTCGTTATTAACCCGTTGCAACACACGGGTATTATGCTAGTATCCCCTAATCCAGATCACATGGACCATGCACTTCATCTTGTGATGGCATCACACCGACTCACGTCAAGCAACGACGCCGCACCTTGCTTGTTAGCCTGACACCGACTTCATTTTAGATATCATGTAGTACATGTCAAGTACCAAATCACTGAGAACCAACCTGTGGTTGGATGGTTAGGAGGGCAGTGGCACCCCCAGATTTAACGCTTTGGTGTCTCAAAAATGGAGGAATATTCTTCTGTGGGATGCGGCGTTCCCGATGACATTGTGGTGTGATACGTCTCCGACGTATCGATAATTTCTTATGTTCCATGCTACATTATTGATGATATCTACATGTTTTATGCACACTTTATGTCATATTCGTGCATTTTATGGAACTAACCTATTAACAAGATGCCGAAGTGCCAGTTCCTGTTTTCTGCTGTTTTGGTTTAGAAATCCTAGTAACGAAATATTCTTGGAATCGGACGAAATCAACGCCAGGTTCCTATTTTCTCGAAACCATCCAGAACACCCGAGAGCCGCCAAAGGGAAGCCCTGGGGCCCCACACCACACGGCGCGGCCGGAGGGGCCGCGCCGCCCTATGGTGTGGTGGCCCCAGGCCCCCTCCGAGGCTGCCCTTCCGCCTATTTAAGCCTCCGTCGTGAAAACCCTATTACGTTGGACGAAACCCACAAACCTTCCGAGCCGCCGCCATCGCGAAGCCAAGATCCGGGGACAGAGTCTCTGTTCCGGCACCCTGCCGGACGGGGAAGTGCCCCGGAAGGCTTCTCCATCGACACCGCTGCCATCTCCACCGCCATCTTCATCACCGCTGCTGCTCCCATGAGGAGGGAGTAGTTCTCCATCGAGGCTCGGGGTTGTACCGGTAGCTATGTGGTTAATCTCTCTCCTATGTACTTCAATACAATAATCTCATGAGCTGCCTTACATGATTGAGATTCATATGATGATGCTTGTAATCTAGATGTCATTATGCTAGTCAAGTGAGTTTTACTTATGTGATCTCCGGAGACTCCTTGTCCCACGTGTGTAAAGGTGACAGTGTGTGCACCGTGTGGGTCTCTTAGGCTATATTTCACAGAATACTTATTCACTGTTATGAATGGCATAGTGAAGTGCTTATTTATATCTCTTTATGATTGCAATGTGTTTTGTATCACAATTTATCTATGTGCTACTCTAGTGATGTTATTAAAGTAGTTTTATTCCTCCTACACGGTGTAATGGTGACAGTGTGTGCACTCGTGTTAGTACTTGGTTTATGCTATGATCATGATCTCTTGTAGATTGCGAAGTTAACTATTACTATGATGGTATTGATGTGTATTATTCCTCCTACATAAGCATGAAGGTGACAGTGTGCATGCTACGTTAGTACTTGGTTTAGTCGTATTGATCTATCTTACACTCTAAGGTTATTTAAATATGAACATTGAATTGTGGAGCTTGTTAACTCCGGCATTGAGGGTTCGTGTAATCCTACGCAATGTGTTCATCATCCAACAAGAGAGTGTAGAGTATGCATTTATCTATTCTGTTATGTGATCAATGTTGAGAGTGTCCACTAGTGAAAGTCTATTCCCTAGGCCTTGTTCCTAAATACTGCTATCACTGCTTGTTACTGTTTTACTGAATTACTACTGCTGCGTTACTACTGCATGTTTACTTCCTGCAATATTACTACCATCAACTGCACGCCAGGAGCTATTTTCTGGCGCCGTACTACTGCTCATATTCATTCATACCACTTGTATTTCACTATCTCTTCGCCGAACTAGTGCACCTATTAGGTGTGTTGGGGACACAAGAGACTTCTTGCTTTGTGGTTGCAGGGTTGCATGAGAGGGATATCTTTGACCTCTTCCTCCCCGAGTTCGATAAACCTTGGGTAATCCACTTAAGGGAAACTTGCTGCTGTTCTACAAACCTCTGCTCTTGGAGGCCCAACTGTCTGTGGGAATCCCGATGACATTGTGGTGCTAGTGGTGACTTCGTCAATCTCAATACCCGTCGGAACAGTTTCTTGGATGCAGTTTCCTGAAGGTGCTCGAAGGGGTAGTGTGTGTGCTTGAGTGATGAGTGTATGTATGTACGTGTGAGCGTCTATGATTGTACTGTGTGTTGCAAAAAATAGTATTAATTTTGTCTTGTTCATACTAAGACTAGCAAAGCGTTCCCTGCTCTATAAACTCTCAAGAAACACCCCTATAATATCTATCTAGTTCGTCCTAATGTTAGAACAGTAATTGCATGCTATGTAATTCATCTATTTTTGTTAGGAAACCTACATGTTTGTTTGCTTTTCTTATTCTCAGGTGACAGGTTGTGTGCTGGGACCATAGCCGCCGTCTGTTTTGTTCGTTGCAAAATGTTGTTTTATATTCCGCCATTCTGTGCTCTTCTGTGTTCACAAGGTTTTACATTATAATTTCCATCTGTTTTGTTGTAAACAATGACGGTAAATGCCAATTACTATTTCCTTTCTGCTATCCTTTTGCCATCCTGTAGTACATGTGTGAACTCATTGCTCTGGTACATTTAAATTCTTCATTGTTTTTTTTCTTCAAGAGCTGCAACCCTAACTCTTTGCTGTAATTTCATGTTGCACTATCACATGGAACACAGCAAATCGTGGAGTGAATCACCCCTATAATCCAGTAAGTACCTTTCATTTTTGTATTGATATGCTTATCGTGCTGGAACCAGTTTGTGTTTAACACATTTACTCTCCATATAGATAGGATAACTGGTTTGAAATAAATCATGCTATTTGTATGACTGCACGTCTTCGTTCATTTTCCTGCTAGCTTCTCAAACTTGTTCTATTGCCTGTCTAATCTTTTTTTGTTTGATCGTGATTAAACCAATTTAATTGTTCTGCTTAACTTAAATGATCTGGCATTTTATTCCAGCCACATAATGTTTGATTGCTCATGCACTTCCTCATACTGTTATGTCTTCTGGATTTCTTCCATAATGATAAGAATGTTTTGCTTGGTGAATATGAGTCAGATGATGATTCAATTGGTTATTAGTCCTTGATTCATTGAGTTGACTGATGATTAAAACATATAAACCTTGCGACTATCTGGCATGCTTGTTGTGGGATATAATGAGCATATTTGTTTTTTGTAAGACTTTTTTCGGATTTCACTGTTGATTAATCCAATGCCACCTTCTGTAGTAGGAAATCCACCTTCAGTAGGTATCATAAATAAGATTTGTTGTTACTTTTTGGCTGACCCATCTTTTATTTTTAGGCACAAAATGGTTCATTTGTTTGTTTCTCCTTCCCTTATATTGCGCTCATGGGTTAAACATTGAAATAATATGTCAGTTTATATGAATCCCAGAATGGTTGCTGTCTAATCTGTCTTAATTGGTCCTGCTCGTTTATATTTGGCACCAAATGGATATATTTCTCTTTTATCTGAGGCATTCCCATGGCTGGCCGATGATTAAAATAATGAAATTTAGGGGGTTGGAGATTCTCCAACTGCACAATGTCTGGCTACCACTTTTGTGGAACTTAAGGGATCTGAAGCACCCCTTCCAAGTGTCAATTTTAATAGACAGCTGTTATGCAGTTTCCTGGCTTATTTTATTAGGCACAGACTGTCTAGTTACTTGATTTATTTTGTTCATATTTGCCATCCGGTTGCTCTGCCTGTTGCATTGGGGTTGATAGCTTGCTTTGTTATATTATGCCTTGTGCTTTGTGAAAATCTGCCATCTGTTTTGATGCTTTGCAAAAATCTGTGACAACTAATAATATGGTTGTTTTCTCAAATTGTATGGTTCTGTAACTTGCACTGTCTTGTTTTCAGCCCCTGAATAGAGCAAGGAAGGCAGATGGCAGGGCATGTACATCAAGTGTCCAGGTCTTTCCACAGCACAGCCGTGACAATGCCAATTCATCTGATTGTCAGATGATAGCTACTGTCCCAGCCATTCCAGCGCAAACAATCGCTGCCTTTGCACACGAATCAATTGATATAATTCAGCAGCAAAGAGATGAAAGAGATTCAAATATCATCATAACAGTCAATGAGATACATGAATTGAAAAATAGGCAAGCTTGGATTGAGCAGATCCTTAATAATCTACTCTGCAGATCTAATGGAAAGCCAGCTGTTACTTGCACTCCGATGAATTCTACCTAACAGAAATGCAGTTTTGCCGATGATGCCATTTGTATGGCTTGTATCATTTGAGTTATTTCGACTTGTTGTTGTATTTGAGAATTTTTGCTGTTATTGTAATCCTTGAGCATTTTTTCCTGTTATTGCTATAGTTTGCAATCATTGTAACAAATTTTCAATGTAATGATTATTTTATCTTGCACTCGGCCTTAAACAGAACTACTAGTATGGTCTCACAATTTTTTATCATTATACTATGCAAGATTTAGCGGTTGCCCCAAATTCAGAGCATCTCCACCGGCGGCCCGGCCTGATAGCGATTTGGGGGCCGGCGTCGTTTTATGGCTCGCACCGGTGCGCTCCAAACGGCGCCGGCCATTTTTCGAGCCCAGTAGAATCTCCGGCATCCCCGAGCCGGCCCCTTCGCCAGGGGCGCGAATCAGGCGCTCCGGGTGCCTCGCGGAACGACGGTTTTCGCTGGTGGAGGCGCCTTGTCAGCGAGAGGACGCGACGGTTCGCATCGACTGGCCACGACGCGGGAAGGTTGGTCGTCGGCGTTTAAATGGCCTCCCGCGCGGAAACCGAGGCAGCGACTGGCCACGCGGCGTCCAGTCGCCGTAAATGTGGGTAGTTGCCACCGCTAGATATATAGGACGTACGCCGTCCACCACCGCCGCTCCATTCTCTACTCTCCACATCAAGATGCCGCGCCGTCTGAAGACCACCTACTCGATGCTTGGCCTCAACGGCCGCGCGCTGCCTCCACCACCACGGCAGCCGCAGCCGGAGCCGGAGCCGGAGCTGCAGGCCGACGACGAGCACAGCTCCGACGAGGACGAGGACCCACGGTTCGAGTCCTGGCACGATGTCTACGTAGCAGAAGCGGAAGCAGAGGCGGCGGATCGAGGAGTCAGCGCAGTCGGGCGAGCCGCCGCAGGCCCCCACCGACCCGGAGCAGGCGGCGATCCTCGCGTCGCTGAACGCACAACGATACCAGCGGTTGAGGGAGGAGGAGCGCGAGTTCGTCAACGACGCGAACCTCGAGCACGTCCTCGAGATATCGCGCCAGCGAGCGGTCACGGAGGAGGCGGGACGCCGCCTCAAGGAGGCGGAGCGACAGAAGCTCGCAGAGCTCAACGCTCATCGCCACCAGGACGCGTTCGCTCGCCAGCAGGCGAGGCGCGCCGAGATCGAAGCTTCTCGGGAAAGGCTGGAAGCGCGGGGACAGCGCCGCCGGCAAGCCCCTGCGACGCCGGCCGCCATGCTCCACCGCCGATGAAGCAACGGAAGGAGAAGCGGGCACGGAAGCAGGCGGCAATGGCGAAGAACAACGACGAGGCAGTGCCGTCGAGCGCCCCAACCGACGGCCCGTAGACCAGGATTAAGTTTAAGTTTAGTTATGTTTAAAGTCGAGCTACTTTGGTATAAATTTCGTATGATTTTGGGTTTTTAAATGTCAATTTTAATTTTAAAATGGCTGCCGTTTGGGGCCGCCGGTGTGGTGTGGGAGCAGCATCCCCAAATAGAGGATCATGGTAACAGAAATTGTCAACGTGATGATGATTTGATGTTGCACTCGACCTTGAACATAAGTACTAGTACGGTCTCACAATTTTTTTAATCATTATACTTTGCAACATTTAGCGCGGATGCGCCAAATTCAGAGATAGATCATGATCATGGTAACAAATTTTCAACGTGATGATGATTTGATGTTGCACTCGGGCTTGAACAGAAGTACTACTACTGTCTCACAAATTCTTTATCATTATACTTTGCAAGATTTAGCGGATGCGCCAATTTAGAGATAGATCATGATCATGGTACGTAACAAATTTTCAACGTGATGATGATTTGATGTTGCACTCGGCCTAGAAGAGAAGTACTAGTACGGTCTCACAATTCTTTTTATCATTATACTTTGCAAGATATAGCGGATACGCTAATTTCAGAGATAGAACATGATCATGGTAGTGACCGATATTCAAGGTGATGATGATTTGATTTTGCACTCGGCCTTGAACAGAGGTACTAGTACGGTCTCACAATTTTTTATCATTATACTTGGACCTTAGCCAAATTCAAAATCTCATAGCGGCAAAACTTCCCGCCCACAAAATACAAAAAATTCACACGCTTTCAAATTCCCATTCTACCCCTGTGGAGATGACAGCAAAGTCGGTTGGTGGGGGGGTCTGGCCGTCATTTTTTGGATCACCACCTCCCTAGCCCCGGATACCCTCCCAAAAAAATTCATTTCCCTCAGTCTCTCCTCTGAGACCACCCACCGGAACTTCTCAAGTCCCTCTCTCTACCACCTCCACGACCACCGCACCGGAACATCCCCGCCGGACTTCCCTGGCCTACCCGAGGCCTCGCGATCCTCGTCATCCGGCTGCCTGCCGGAGCCGCTTCATCGACGTCGTCATCAACCGGACCGGATCATCCCCGCCGAACCTCGAAACCATATGCTCATCCAGCAGTCTACCGCAGTCGCTTCAGCTGCGGTATCGTCCACCGCATCGGATCTTGCTCACCGACACCGATGTGCATGAACCGAATCTGCTTCACCGGCGCCGTGCATGATCTAAACTCTTCTACTGTCGCTTTTCTATTGCTTGCCTGCAAGTTCTTGTTTAATCTTGGGGGAACCTGTTTGTGCTAACGACGCGCCGTTACGTCTTTGCAGATGAGATGAGTAACCATGAAGTTTAATGGCCGTCTCTCCAACCCCAAGGAGCACATGTAGCGTACTTCATCACCGGATCTATCAACCCCAGGAAGATCTGTTGTGACTCCCACAGAGTGCTTCTCCTAATGTAAGTCCCTTGTTTTAGCGCCATGTTCTGGGTTCAGATGCTTGTTTGTCTGAAGCTCTTTTAGTTCATTCCTAGCTATGACCGTAACACCTTGCTATTTTCTAGTTCATTGCTAACTTTAAGCGATTGAACATTTTGGTTTGCATTCCCTGCTCTGTAGATGTAGCCATCATAACTTCTATCTTGCTCAGTCGTTGTTACAAAAATTATAGGTATTATAGTAACATCCTGCTATTATTTAGTTCATGGCCAATTTTAAGTAATTGCACATGTTGGTTCGCATTCCCTGCTCTATAGCTTTTGGCATCGTAACTTCTATATTTGGAGATACCGTAAGTGAAGATGGGCTTTGAAGATTACACATGGAGCATCTTCGAAGCGGCCTTGCGCTAAGAGTTTGGGCTAAGTTGCCCATGTATCTGTAATATAGTAGATCGTATCGTGTTTAGATTAAAAGATAGAGTCTGGCCCGTGCACGGTTAGGTGCACGCCTCAATTAGAAAGTCCCTTGGACTATAAATATGTATCTAGGGTTATCGGAAAAGGAGGACAATCATCGTTCAACAAACACAAATCAGGCGCATCGCCACCCCTTTCTTCGAGGGTTTCTCCCGGGTAAGCACCATGCTGCCTAGATCGCATCTAGCGATCTAGGCAGTATACGTTTATTCGTCTACCTTGTACTGCTCGTGCTGAAGCGTTGTTGATGGCGAGCAGTACTACTTATCATTAGGTGTTTAGGGGCTTGCATTGATGCTTTCTCGTGCATATCTGCGTGGCAATGCCGTCCCTCGACACCTAGCTGCCCTTACACCTATCTGGGTGTAAGGGCAGCATCTTGCTTGTTCGTTACTTAGTAGATCCGATCTGTTATAGTTGCTCCTTGCCCCGCAAGGATTAGTTTAATATCTGCATAGTTAGGCCTTATGCTGGGGTCGGACGATCCGGTAGTGCGTTAGGTGTTGTTCACCGTCCCTGCAAGGGATGTTCCGGGAATCAACGTTATGTTGGTTTTTAGGCCTCTCGTAGGGGTAGTTTGCATCATCTTCCGTAGCTGCTAGGCCCGATCACACGTAGGACGTTCCGGTTATGCGGTGAAAACCCTAAACTGTCGTGGATCGCTTTAGCTTTGTTTTGATCAAGCAGGATCCCCATGTCATTGTAAATCCAACGTGAACCATGGGGCGATCGGCTCTTTGAGCCGATCCACAGGGAAACCTGAGAGCCGATAGGGCTCGTATTTAATGTTTACGTGTCTACCATGCAGGAACAATCGAAGCACTCTAACACCTTCCTGATCGGGTCTAGGTCAGGTGGCACGCCCTAGCAACCGCCAGGACGTGGCTGGAAGATTTGCGGGACGACGCGAGGTGCCAGGGTCCACTAAGCGGCCTTGGGAGCCTCCCGGCTCTTCGTGTTGCTTAGCCATTGCCCGTCGGTGGGTTTTGGAGGGTAACACATTCTGGCACGCCCGGTGGGACATCTTCTGCAACATCCACGTCAACACCGACATCCGAGATGGCAGAGGAACAGATCACATACGAGGATCTCCCTCCTGATCATAAGAAGAAGTACGATGAGCTGAAGGCTGATACGTCTCCAACGTATCGATAATTTCTTATGTTCCATGCTACTTTATTGATGATACCTACATGTTTTATGCACATTATATGTCATATTTGTGCATTTTCTGGAACTAACCTATTAACAAGATGCCGAAGAGCCGTTGCTGTTTTCTTGTTTTTGGTTTCAGAAATCCTAGTAAGGAAATATTCTCGGAATTGGACGAAATCTTCGCCCGGGGTCCTATTTTTGAAGCTTCCAGAAGACCGAAGAGATAACGAAGTGGGGCCACGAGGCAGCCGGGGGATAGGGCGGCGCGGCCCGGGCCCTGCCGCGCCGGCCTGCCCGGCCTCGTGTGGCCCCCGCGTTGCCCTTCCGCCTACTTAAAGTCTCCGTCGCGAAACCCCCAGTCCGAGAGCCACGATACGGAAAACCTTCCAGAGACGCCGCCGCCGCGAATCCCATCTCGGGGGATTCGGGAGATCGCCTCCGGCACCCTGCCGGAGAGGGGATTCATCTCCCGGAGGACTCTACACCGCCATGGTCGCCTCCGGAGTGATGAGTGAGTAGTTCACCCCTGGACCATGGGTCCATAGCAGTAGCTAGATGGTCGTCTTCTCCTTGTTGTGCTTCATTGTTGGATCTTGTGAGCTGCCTAACATGATCAAGATCATCTATATGTAATTCTATATGTTGTGTTTGTCGGGATCCGATGGATAGAGAGTACTATGATTATGGTGATTATCAATCTATTGTTTATGTGTTGTTTATGATCTTGCATGCTCTCCGTTATTAGTAGAGGCTCTGGCCAAGTTTTTACTCTTAACTCCAAGAGGGAGTATTTATGCTCGATAGTGGGTTCATGCCTTCATTGACACCTGGGACAGTGACAGAAAGTTCTAAGGTTGTGATGTGCTGTTGCCACTAGGGATAAAACATTGATTCTATGTCTAAGGATGTAGTTGTCGATTACATTACGCACCATACTTAATGCAATTGTCTGTTGCTTAGCAACTTAATACTGAATGGGGTTCGGATGATAACCTGAAGGTGGACTTTTTAGGCATAGATGCAGTTGGATGGCGGTCTATGTACTTTGTCGTAATGCCCAATTAAATCTCACTATATTTATCATATCATGTATATGCATTGTTATGCCTTTCTCTATTTGTCAATTGCCCGACTGTAATTTGTTCACCCAACATGCTTTTATCTTATGGGAGAGACACCTAGTGAACTGTGGACCCCGGTCCTATTCTTTACATAGCATACAATCTACTGCAATTGTGTTTTACTGTTTTCTTTGCAAACATCTTCCACTCGATACGTTTAATCCTTTGTTACAGCAAGCCGGTGAGATTGACAACCTCACTGTTTCGTTGGGGCAAAGTACTTTGGTTTTGTTGTGCAGTTCCACGTTGGCGCCGGAATCCCTGGTGTTGCGCCGCATCACATTTCGCGACCATCAACCTTCAACGTGCTTCTTGGCTCCTCCTGGTTCGATTAAACCTTGGTTTCTTTCTGAGGGAAAACTTGCTACTGTGCGCATCATACCTTCCTCTTGGGGTTCCCAACGAACGTGTGAGTTACACGCCATCAAGCTCTTTTTCTGGCGCCGTTGCCGGGGAGATCAAGACACGCTGCAAGGGGAGTCTCCACTTCTCAATCTCTTTACTTTGTTTTTGTCTTGCTTATTTTATTTACTACTTTGTTTGCTGCACTAAATCAAAATACAAAAAAATTAGTTGCTAGTTTTACTTTATTTACTGTCTTGCTCTCTATATCAAAAACACAAAAAAATTAGTTACTTGTCTTTACTTTGTTTGCCTAGTTTACTTTTTGCTTATTGCATCATGTTTCCTTTTAATTTTACCACAAAAGACATACCGGTAGGACGTGGGTCCATAGTTGGGAGAAATAATATAGAAGAATTTTTCAATCATGTTAGTATTACTGAAGATTTTGAAGATAGACACTTGGTAGAACTTGCACCTACCTATGAAATTGCTGCTGCTGCTTTAGTTCGCATGTTGGAAACTAAATTTGTTAATCTCAATCCTATAATCCAACACATGTTTCTTACACTTGGTGATATGGAAGAAGGGGAAAAGAAAGATTTTGTTTTAGAAACTCTTCTTAGAGAATTTGGTGGTCTAGCAAGAGAGGCTAGAAAGGTTTTTGCTAAATTTAATATGCTAGGTTCTCATACTAATTTTGTTGGTCTCCTTGAAAAAATGGACATGGATAGAATAAGGTACACTAATAACATTAATGATGGTGGGGAAATCAAAGCACCAATACCATGTAAACTCCTAGCTATGAATGATGCACTAGAAAATAACTATGCTTGGCTTGTTCCTGAAAATTTGTTCGATGAGAGTAGCAAGCCTAAGACTAATGAAAAGGGAGACGCTAAAACTTATATATCAAACATACTATGCTTGGTTGAGAAAACTCCCAATACCCCTGGTCATGATGGTGATGCTTCTTCGTTTGAAAATACTTGATTTGCACTTTCTGCGCCTAGCTGAAAGGCGTTAAAGAAAAGCGCTTATGGGAGACAACCCATGTTTTTACTACAGAAATTTTTGTTTTGTTGAGTCTTGGAAGTTGTTTACTACTGTAGCAACCTCTCCTTATCATGTTTTTGTGCCAAGTAAAGTTTCTATGCCAAAGTTGATGTTATATTTGGGATCGCTGCGCAGAAACAGCATTGCTGTCTGTCACGAATCTGGGCACAGTCCTCTGTAGAAAATTCGAAAAAATCTGCCAATTTACGAGCGTGATCCTCAGATATTTACGCAACTTTCATTAGTTTTGAGTTTTTCCATTTGAGCAAGTCTGGTGCCAGATTTAAATTCGTCTTTACAGACTGTTCTGTTTTTGACAGATTCTGCCTTTTATTTCGCATTGCCTCTTTTGCTATGTTGGATTCATTTCTTTGATCCATTAATGTCCAGTAGCTTTATGCAATGTCCAGAAGTGTAAAGAATGTTTGTGTCACCTCTGAATGTGTGAATTATCAATTGTGCACTAACCCTCTAATGAGTTTGCTTGAAGTTTGGTGTGAAGGAAGTTTTCAAGGGTCAAGAGAGGAGAATGATATACTATGATCAAGAGGAAAAGCTCTAAGCTTGGGGATGCCCCGTGGTTCACCCCTGCATATTCTAAGAAGACTCAAGAAAGCTTGGGGATGCCCAAGGCATCCCCTTCTTCATCGACAACATCATCAGGTTCCTCCCCTGAAACTATATTTTTATTCACATCTTGTGTTCTTTACTTGGAGCGTCGGTTTGTTTTTGTTTTTGTTTGAATAAAATGGATCCTAGCATTCACTTTGTGGGAGAGAGACACGCTCCGCTGTTGCATATGGACACATGTGTCCTTAGGCTTTACTCATAATGTTCAAGGCGAAGTTTCTTCTTCGTTAAATTGTTATATGGTTGGAATTGGAAAATGCTACATGTAGTAATTCTAAAATGTCTTGGATAATGTGATACTTGGCAATTGTTGTGCTCATGTTTAAGCTCTTGCATCATATGCTTTGTACCCATTAATGAAGAAATACATAGAGCTTGCTAAAATTTGATTTGCATATTTGGTCTCTCTAAGGTCTAGATAATATCTAGTATTGAGTTTTGAACAACAAGGAAGACGGTGTAGAGTCTTATAATGTTTACAATATGTCTTTTATGTGAGTTTTGCTGCACCTGTTCATCCTTGAGTTTGCTTCAAATAATCTTGCTAGCCTAAACCTTGTATCGAGAGGGAATACTTCTCATGCATCCAAAATCCTTGAGCCAACTACTATGCCATTTGTGTCCACCATACCTACCTACTACATGGTATTTCTCCGCCATTCCAAAGTAAATTGCTTGAGTGCTACCTTTAAAATTCCATCATTCACCTTTGCAATATATAGCTCATGGGACAAAATAGCCTTAAAAACTATCGTAGTATTGAATATGTACTTATGCACTTTATCTTTTATTAAGTTGCTTGTTGTGCGATAACCATGCTGGGGAACGCCATCAACTATTGTTGAATATCATGTGAGTTGCTATGCATGTCCGTCTTGTCTGAAGGATCTATCATTTTAGTGGTTGGAGCATGCAAAATTGTTAGAGAAGAACATTGGGCCGCTAACTAAAGCCATGAATCATGGTTGAAGTTTCAGTTTTGGACATATATCCTCAATCTCATATGAGAATAATAATCATTGCTACATGCTTATGCATTTAAGAGGAGTCCATTATCTGTTGTCCATGTTGTCCCGGTATGGATGTCTAAGTTGAGAATAATCAAAAGCGAGAAATCCAAAATGCGAGCATTCTCCTTAGACCTTTGTACAGGCGGCATGGAGGTACCCCTTTGTGACACTTGGTTGAAACATGGCATGCAAAGATCCGGTAGTCCAAGCTAAGTAGGACAAGGTGCGGGCACTATTAGTATACTATGCATGAGGCTTGCAACTTGTAAGATATAATTTACATAACTCATATGCTTTATTACTACCGTTGACAAAATTGTTCATGTTTTCAAAATAAAAGCTCTAGCACAAATACAGCAATCGATGCTTTCCTCTTTGAAGGACCATTCTTTTACTTTTATTGTTGAGTCAGTTTACCTATCTCCCTCCACCTTAAGAAGCAAACACTTGTGTGAACTGTGCATTGATTCCTACATACTTGCATATTGCACTTGTTATATTACTTTATGTTGACAATATACATGAGATATACATGTTATAAGTTGAAAGCAACCGCTGAAACTTAATCTTCCTTTGTGTTGCTTCAACACCTTTACTTTGATTTATTGCTTTATGAGTTAACTCTTATGCAAGACTTATTGATGCTTGTCTTGAAGTACTATTCATGAAAAGTCTTTGCTATATGATTCACTTGTTTACTCATGTCATTACCTTTGTTTTGATCGCTGCATTCATTACATATGTTTACAAATAGTATGATCAAGATTATGATGGCATGTCACTTCAGAAATTATCTTTGTTATCGTTTTACCTGCTCGGGACGAGCAGAACTAAGCTTGGGGATGCTGATACGTCTCCAACGTATCGATAATTTCTTATGTTCCATGCTACTTTATTGATGATACCTACATGTTTTATGCACATTATATGTCATATTTGTGCATTTTCTGAACTAACCTATTAACAAGATGCCGAAGAGCCAGTTGCTATTTTCTGCTGTTTTTGGTTTCAGAAATCCTAGTAAGGAAATATTCTCGGAATTGGACGAAATCTTCGCCCAGGGTCCTATTTTTGCACGAAGCTTCCAGAAGACCGAAGAGATAACGAAGTGGGGCCACGAGGCAGCCAGGGATAGGGCGGCGCGGCCCGGGCCCGCGCCGGCCTGCCCCTGGGCCTCGTGTGGCCCCCGCGTTGCCCTTCCGCCTACTTAAAGTCTCCGTCGCGAAACCCCCACCGAGAGCCACGATACGGAAAACCTTCCCGAGACGCCGCCGCCGCGAATCCCATCTCGGGGGATTCAGGAGATCGCCTCCGGCACCTGCCGGAGAGGGGATTCATCTCCCGGAGGACTCTACACCGCCATGGTCGCCTCCGGAGTGATGAGTGAGTAGTTCACCCTGGACCATGGGTCCATAGCAGTAGCTAGATGGTCGTCTTCTCCTTGTTGTGCTTCATTGTTGGATCTTGTGAGCTGCCTAACATGATCAAGATCATCTATATGTAATTCTATATGTTGTGTTTGTCGGGATCCGATGGATAGAGAGTACTATGATTATGGTGATTATCAATCTATTGTTTATGTGTTGTTTATGATCTTGCATGCTCTCCGTTATTAGTAGAGGCTCTGGCCAAGTTTTTACTCTTAACTCCAAGAGGGAGTATTTATGCTCGATAGTGGGTTCATGCCTTCATTGACACCTGGGACAGTGACAGAAAGTTCTAAGGTTGTGATGTGCTGTTGCCACTAGGGATAAAACATTGATTCTATGTCTAAGGATGTAGTTGTCGATTACATTACGCACCATACTTAATGCAATTGTCTGTTGCTTAGCAACTTAATACCGATGGGGTTCGGATGATAACTGAAGGTGGACTTTTTAGGCATAGATGCAGTTGGATGGCGGTCTATGTACTTTGTCGTAATGCCCAATTAAATCTCACTATATTTATCATATCATGTATATGCATTGTTATGCCTTTCTCTATTTGTCAATTGCCCGACTGTAATTTGTTCACCCAACATGCTTTTATCTTATGGGAGAGACACCTCTAGTGAACTGTGGACCCCGGTCCTATTCTTTACATAGCATACAATCTCCTTGTTTTACTGTTTTCTTTGCAAACATCTTCCACTCGATACGTTTAATCCTTTGTTACAAGCCGGTGAGATTGACAACCTCACTGTTTCGTTGGGGCAAAGTACTTTGGTTTTGTTGTGCAGGTTCCACGTTGGCGCCGGAATCCCTGGTGTTGCGCCGCATCACATTTCGCGACCATCAACCTTCAACGTGCTTCTTGGCTCCTTCGATTAAACCTTGGTTTCTTTCTGAGGGAAAACTTGCTACTGTGCGCATCATACCTTCCTCTTGGGGTTCCCAACGAACGTGTGAGTTACACGCCATCAAGGCCATCGTTGAAGCCGAACTCATCGGCTCCTTTGAGAAGACCCGTTCGCACGGCATCAGGTTCAAAGGATTCACGCCACAAGGCGTCCTTGAAGGGGTGGATCTGTCTCTCCCTTCAGATGAACGTACCAGAGCCCTGCGACAGGAAATCAACTACGTGGTGGCTCACTCGCTACATCGGCATTCTGAGAGCCTGGTGAATTCTTTGGAGCGCGTTGCGCTCCGTGTGGTGCAAGAGATCATGGAGCGTCGGTACTCCCCTTCAGGACCTGTTCTAGGAACTCACCAAGGAGAGGTGCAACTCCACACCAGGCCACCATTGCCGTACGCGATGGCAGCTCCACAGCAACAAGGTTCACCGGCATACGTTGTCTACAAGGTTGGAGGTGATCCGGGCGACTATCAGTTCTTGTATGAACCGCCCAAGGAGATCCCACACGGATACGTGTGCACGTTTGTGCCGGACTGCAACAACTGGACGCAGGCGATCCAGGCTCCAACAGGAGGGATTGCCGGAGCAGGAGCCATTGTTCCGGCAGGAGGAACGACTGCAGCAGCGGGGGTTTGGGAGCGGCTGAGAAACAGGCGTGGCTAGCCAAGTATGCCACTGCACCAGTCCAGGAAAGCTCAGCTGCCACTACCTCCACCGCAGATCAGATCAGCGCAGTCCTGAGAGATCAGTTCGGCATCTTGCCGAAGAAGAAGATAATCGGCTATTCCAAGCCGTACCCCAATGAGTTTGACCTGATCCCACTACCACCTAAGTACCGGCTTCCGGACTTCAACAAATTCAGTGGGTCAGAAGGATCTAGCTCCATCGAGCACGTGAGCCGATACTTGGCCCAGCTGGGCATGGTTTCGGCATCGGATCAGCTACGGGTGAGGTTCTTCTCGCAATCCCTCACCGGTCCAGCTTTTGGATGGTACACCTCGTTGCAACCAAATTCAGTACGATCATGGAAGCAGCTGGAGGAACAGTTTCACACCCAATATCATTCAGAAGCTACTGAAGCTGGTATTGCCGAACTAGCACAGGTTCGGCAGAGAGAAGAGACAGTGTCTGAGTACATTCAGCGTTTCAGAACTGTCAAGAACCGATGCTATTCGGTTCATTTAACTGAGAAAGAAGCAGTCGAGCTGGCCGTGGCAGGCCTTGCAGCGTCATTCAAAGATCTGACGTTCCAAGTGGAGTACAACTCGTTGACGCACCTGGTCAATAGACTGACCTTATATGAACAGCGCCATCCAGAACTGTACCAGGACAAGTTCAAGCGCGCGATAACCCTGGTCAACTGATGAGGATGAAGATTCTGCGGAAGATCAGGAAGTCGCAGTAGCCGAGTGGACTCGGACGCCAGTACCTGTGTCCTGCAAATGGGTGAACCCGCCAGGGCCTCCAAGAGGGTTGGACTTTGATGTGAGCAAAACTGAACAGATCTTCGATCTGCTACTGAAAGAGAAACAGTTGAAGCTACCCGAAGGCCACAAGATCCCTACGGCACAAGAGATGAACAAAAGGCCATACTGCAAATGGCATCATACGTTCACGCACGCCACCAACGACTACAAAGTATTACGCGCACAAATTCAGATGGCGATAGAATCAGGCCGATTAACTTTCGGACAGTTTGCCATGAAGGTAGACATGCGTCCGTTTCCGGACGTCAACATGGTGGACCTAAGCCACTCCATAAGGGAGCCAGGGTTCTCTTTTGATGTCAATATGGCAGGGTTTGTGATCCGCCATGGCAAAGATAAAGCAGAGAGCAGCCACTCTCGTGGCAAAGATAAAGAGGAGGCCGTTCCACGCGACCGGCCCCAAGATGATGATAGACGGTACCTAACCGAGGAGGAGGTGAGAAGCATACGGTATCAGCGCCCACTCTCCGTGCATCTCCTCAACAAATATGAGCAGCAGTACGACCGACGTCGGCGCTACGACGAAGACGATGAAAGATATCGTCGGGTGCATGCGGCAGGTATCGTCAGCACGACAGGAACAACGACGGGTACGAACGTCGCGCTAGAGGGAGGTCAAGGGAGCAAGACAACGTGGATAAGCACTGGACTGTCCCTTCTTCAAACATTGCTGGGACTCAGGAATGAGCCGATTGCCAACAATCGAGAATTGCCCAGAATGCAAACAGCAAAGGAGAAGGGCAAACGAAGTTTCAGTGTTCGAGCGTCTAGGACCTCTCCCACCTCATAACAAGCGAGCTGAGTCATCTCAAGAAGAAGACTTCGAGGAGTCAGATGGAGAAGAAGATAGGCATCACACCAAGGTGGTGCCCCGATGGACTCAGCCATTCTCATAAGCGTAGGGTGCAGCGGCTGCGAAACTGGAAGAAGCCGAGGCACGTACCTGTACACGTTGAGAAGAGCGCGGCCCGACCTGGCCGCGAAAATTCAGCAGAGACATTGGAGACAAAGGCGCGCCCGCCAAAGAAAGTATGGCGCCCAAAACAGGCGAAAGCCGATGCAGAGGCATCGGCTGATGCCGATGCAGAGGCATCGGCTGATACAAACATGGTATCCGTGACCCGGACGGAGTAGCAGGTCCAAGACATTGGACGTACGTGGCAAGGCCAATCCCTGAGATCGGCCCTCAAAAAATGAAAAGCAAAGGATCTTATCTCCAGCATGCCACATAGCTACAGTGGAAATCCGAGAAGTTGCAAACCATCGTCAAACATTGCAATGGAAAGGGAGGCCGATTCCCGCAATCGGCCAAAATTATCCTCAACATACTTTTGTCTGTGTTCAGCATTGATCCAACAGATGCCTGAAGAGCCGATACCATCAATTACTTGACAGAATCGGCTCGGGGGGCACATAGATGGATGAGACACGAGGATACGAAGCTTGGAGTGGATATCAAATGCCCAGCAGAACAGCTCAAATATGGGGGCCGATACGTAAACAAATCGGCCGTAAAAAATGGAAAATCCAAAAATTTTGAGCACAGCCGATGCGTAGACATCGACTTAAGAATTCAAAGCCGATGCACGGCCATCGACTCAAGGGATACAACTGTTACAAGCGGAAGCCTAATGGAGCAGTCATCAAGTTACGTAGCGAGGCTCTACTGAAGGAGTCCCTCAGTGGAATGGTTGGTGGCTCCATTAGCAAATCTTCAAGATCAGCAGCGCCTGCGTAAGCATGCAGATCAGGTTAGGATCATGAGAACAGCCAATGAACATTCAATCGGCTGTGACATTTCCTCCTGGGGCTGGACCAAGGTGACAACTTCATCAAACATCTTCACCAGAAGCTGCATCAGTCTGCCCGAGGTGATGGATCAATCTGAGCAGCAAGGCGCAAGAAGGGAGCTGCTGATCCTTCCAAAGCCGTCCTAGTGCGCTGTCTCCTTGGGCGTAAGCTTTCCTGCCCAGTTTTGATGAAGAGATGGAGCGGCTCGGGGGGCAGCTCACCTTGGAGGTTCTCTGCTTTTGAAAGCCGATTTATTTGGAATCGGCTGACGCTGCACTACAGTTGGGAAGCCGATGATGGTCCCTTTGGCTGGTCTACTTTATCCTCGCCTTGATTGAGGCTCGGGGGCGCTTCGCCTTAAGGTGTCTTGTTCTGCAGAGCCGATTTTGTTGGGATCGGCTGGCTCTGTATCACCGCTCGTTTGAAAGGTGGTGAAGTATCGCAGAAGGGAACTGTCGAACTGGTGAGAGGAATTTGAAGAGGGAGCCATCATAATTGATAGGCTTTGGGCCAGTTTGTTGCTGCAAAGAGACAAAGCATCGCGGCGAAAGTTGTAGGCGATCAAGATTTTCAGCAATGGTCCTAGAGTTCTCCTGAAGGCATCAATTCTGGAGTCTTGCCGATTAAAGCTAACATTAAGCTCAGGGGACTCGGATTTCCAAGATTTTAAGGTGTGCGCGATTCCGATTTGGTCCTGTTCGACTGAAATTTGAGGATCTGAACTGATCTATCTCGAAATTTATCATAAGAGACCGATGCGTTGCCATCGGTTCATCGAGCGTTGATCAGGCCAACAATCGGCAAAATCAATACAAGGGAGAATCGGCTAAATCAATTTGCAAGGAATCGACAGAATCAAGTGTGGGAAATTCCTTCATTGATATTCAGGTTTCTTACATAGAAGGAGCCGATTGCTCTCAAAAGAGATTGTTGGGGGATACATTGCCCTCATCTATTACTCCTAGCTCTATCCTATCTAAGGGCCGCTGCTGCTCTCATCGTCACCGTCGCCGCCGTCGGTGCTGCTCCCGGCTGGTTCTTCGTCGCTGCTGTAGCGACCTCCGGCGGGACCTTCATTGTCCTCGTCCTCTTCGTCGGCGTCGGCATCGTCGCTGTCGAAGTCGCTCATGTTGTCCGGCCAAGGGCAGAGACGCTTGGCCGGCGGCTCGTCAGAGGAGGCGTCGTCCTCCTCCTCTTCCTCCTCCTTCATCTCCTCAGCGGAGGAGAGGCCATCCCAGGAGAAGCCGCCGTCGTCGCTTCCCTCCTCCGACGACCCAATGGCGAGGAAGCGAAGGTCGCTCTCCCCGTCCGTTAGGGACTGGTCATCTTCAGACCAGACGAAGGAGTCGTGGGTCGACTCGTCCCCGTCGGCTATGGCGCGGCGGATGTTGGCCGCGTGGGCCTCCCGCGGGTCCCATTCCGGCGTCGGCTCGCGAAAGGGGAGGATTGGGTGGAAAGACCCGATGAGGGAGAAGAAGAGAAGACATGTTGGCCGAGGAGGGCTTTTGGAAGTGCTAGTGCGAGGAGGATGAAGAAGGGAACTGCAAGAAGTGGCTAAATAAAAGGGGATATAGCGATTTAATGCTTAAGCAGTTTCCGAGGACATGGGGCCAAAATTGTCAAATCATGCAGAGGAGTTGAGAAGGCAAGACGTCATCATGAAGAAAACTGCGACGGTTCTGCCACGACATGACCCTTCGAAGGAGACAGATGGTTTTGCAATTATCATTATCAAAACCAGGGGGCATGTGTTACCACCCGATTTTGGCCAAATCAGGAGATGGGCCGCAGGTGAAGATGGGCTTTGAAGATTACACGTGGAGCATCTTTGGAGCAGCCTTGCGCTAAGAGTTTAGGCTAATTTTCCCATGTATCTGTAATATAGTAGATCGTATCGTGTTTAGATTAAGAGATAGAGTCTGGCCCGTGCACGATTAGGTGCACGCCTCAATTAGAAAGTCCCTTGGACTATAAATATGTATCTAGGGTTATCGGAAAAGGAGGACAATCATCGTTCAACAAACACAAATCAGGCGCATCGCCACCCCTTTCTTCGAGGGTTTCTCCCGGGTAAGCACCATGCTGCCTAGATCGCATCTAGCGATCTAGGCAGTATACGTTTATTCGTCTACCTTGTACTGCTCGTGCTGAAGCGTTGTTGATGGCGAGCAGTACTACTTATCATTAGGTGTTTAGGGGCTTGCATTGATGCTTTCTCGTGCATATCTGCGTGGCAATGCCGTCCCTCGACACCTAGCTGCCCTTACACCTATCTGGGTGTAAGGGCAGCATCTTGCTTGTTCGTTACTTAGTAGATCCGATCCGTTATAGTTGCTCCTTGCCCCGCAAGGATTAGTTTAATATCTGCATAGTTAGGCCTTATGCTGGGGTCGGACGATCCGGTAGTGCGTTAGGTGTTGTTCACCGTCCCTGCAAGGGATGTTCCGGGAATCAACGTTATGTTGGTTTTTAGGCCTCTCGTAGGGGTAGTTTGCATCATCTTCCGTAGCTGCTAGGCCCGATCACACGTAGGACGTTCCGGTTATGCGGTGAAAACCCTAAACTGTCGTGGATCGCTTTAGCTTTGTTTTGATCAAGCAGGATCCCCATGTCATTGTAAATCCAACGTGAACCATGGGGCGATCGGCTCTTTGAGCCGATCCACAGGGAAACCTGAAGAGCCGATAGGGCTCGTATTTAATGTTTACGTGTCTACCATGCAGGAACAATCGAAGCACTCTAACACCTTCCTGATCGGGTCTAGGTCAGGTGGCACGCCCTAGCAACCGCCAGGACGTGGCTGGAAGATTTGCGGGACGACGCGAGGTGCCAGGGTCCACTAAGCGGCCTTGGGAGCCTCCCGGCTCTTCGTGTTGCTTAGCCATTGCCCGTCGGTGGGTTTTGGAGGGTAACAAGCTTGTGGCATCGTAACTTCTATATTTGGTTTACATTCCCTGCTCTGTAGATCTAGCCATCATAACTTTATCTTGCTCAATCGTTGTTACAAAAATTATGGCCTGCTACTATGTTGTTTGTGCCAATTTTTTACTCCATGAACATGTTGGCTTGCATTCCCTGTACTACAGGTGATGCCATTGTTTTGTATCTAGTTCATTGTAAGCTAACAAAGTAAGGACTTAGTTTGGCATGCTATCACTCTGCTATCTAGCCTGTAGTACAAATAAACTTGTCATACTACTAGATAATAATTTTGCGTGCCATCTTGTTCTTCAAAAGCTGCATTATTGACTTGTTTCTCTGACTTGGCATGACGCTCACATATGGAAAGCTGAACATATTGGTTTGCATTCCCTCTTATACAAGTTCACAGGTGATCCCACTATATTCTGTATCTGGTCCATCCTAAGCTCCAGCATTAACTATCCTCTATGTGTTGCTCATTACAAGTTTATATCCCGAAACATCTTGATTTGCATCCCCTTCACTATAAGTTCAGGAGTATTATTTAGTTCACGGCCAAAATGAAGTAATTGCACTTGGCACATGTTGGTTCACATTCCCTCCTCTTTAGCTTTTGCCATCGTAACTTCTATTTTTGGTTTACATTCCCTGCTCTGTAGATGTAGCCATCATAACTTCATCTTGCTCAGTCATTGTTACAAAATTTATAGCCTGCTACTATGTTGTTCATGCCAATTTTGTACTCCCTGAACATGTTGGTTTGCATGGGACTCGACAGTAGTAAGTCTGCTGTTTCATTCTAACATGCTCTGTTATATTGGCTGTTGGTATGCGGCATGCACTCTTTGTTTGCTTATTGTGCGCATTACAATGATCTTGTTATAACGACGAAATGATGAGTTCCAAATTCTTTGCCAAACAATATTGTAGTGTCTTTGCCTTTCCATTGTTGTTGTCTTAACTTGTAATGTCTTTGTTTCAGATATAGGTGCTGCATGGACAACTTAAAAGATTGCCGGATCGCTTCATTGTATTGCTAGGTTTAATTACCATTCAATTTCTCTGGGTTCTGTAATATTTTTTCAATGCCTTGCAACTGATGTAATATTTAGTTAGTTTTTATAGTTCTTTCGCGCATTTTTTCTTTGGTGCTTGTGGTAAGTGAGGCTATCCGACAGAAATCAATGCTGCGTAAATATTCTCATATCTAAATCACGAATTCCCATCCCTTAAACGGCCCAATTAAGCGAAATCACATATGTGCCTGCCCGCAAAATCCTAAAGCGCATATTATGCCGCATATAAGCAACTAAACGGGCTGGCCCTTACTTATTGGGCCAGCCCATTTGATTTACTTGTGCCCCACTCTAATTGGGTGGCCCACTTGCTTTAAGGTGGACCCCACCCACGGCCCACTGGGTTGGCCAGCCCATTTGCTTTTGTGGTGGACCCCACATACTAAATGGGCCGGCCATTTAAGAGGAAAGTGGGACCCATCTGTGTTTTTGGCCCGCCCACTATCTTGTTGGGCCGCCCACTTGCTATATGGTGGACCCCACATACTAATTGGGCCGACCCTTTAACAGAAAGTGGGGCCCACTTTGTGCTGGCCGCCCACTATCTTGTCGGGCCGGCCACTTGCTATGGTGGACCCCACATATCAAATGGCCGGCCCATTAACGGGAATGTGGACCCACCTGTTTTTGCCCCCACTATCTTGGTGGGCGCCCATTGCTATATGATGGACCCCACATACTAAATGGGCGGCCCTTTAACCGGAAAGTGGGACCCACTGTGTTTGGCGACCCACTATCTTGTTGGGCCGACCCACTTGCTATGGTGGACCCCACATACTAAATGGGCCGACCCTTTAACTGGAAGGACCCACAGTGTTTTGGGCCCACTAGTTTGTTGGGCCGGCCCACTTTATATGGTGGACCCCACACACTAAATGGGCCGGCCCTTTAACAGAAAGTGGGACCCACGTGTTTTTGGCCGCCCACTTGCTTCTTGGCGGCCATTGCTGGTGGACCCCATGTTAAATGGGCGGCCCATTTAAGTTTTGACCATCAACCTTAGAGGTTAGGCCCGGCCACGTAACTAATGGACCAGCCCAGCTATATAGTTGACCGGTCAAACTATGTCATCTGGCCCGGCCGCTTAAGACGTGGCAGGCCTCGTGTGGGCCTACCATCTACCACGGGGTTTCAGTAGGTTAACGCCGTTAACGCCAATTAACGGCGTCTGCCACATGTCGGTTGCATGACGTGGCAGTCAACGGGCTCCCGAAAACACTTGCGCAACGGTCCGATTTTCCGTGGCGGAAGGGCGCCCAAACGCGACGGACCGAAAAAACGTCGTAGGACTTTGCCTGACGCAGTTTCGACAACAGAACCCATATCGTCGGGTTAGGCCCATAGGCGACAAAAAATACCCCTTAGTGGATGATTTTGGGACGTTGTCTATTAGAACTTTTCTTGTAGTGATATTTGATTGGATTTATATTATAATATTGGTCAAAAAGTCAAGGTTGAAGGTTATTCCTCAATTTTGAATAGTTGGTGTTTGATTGCACCAAGGCATGATCATATGAGTTTCAAAATACTCATGAGTAGTTTTATTCAAATAGTTTGAACTATAATTTGTAATGTAAATGGATTCAGTTTTATGATATTCCATATATTTAATAAGTTATGATTTAAATAAGAATGTGTGGCTTTTATGCACTTTAGACCCTGTGAGTTACCTTATTTATTAATAAGTTTAGAATTGAATTATATTGCACACAAAAGTAGTTGAAGATACACCATGAGAATCATGGTAGAAACATTTATTTAGTAAAAGACATGGAAAAGATAAGTAAAGAATAGTTTCTTAATTCTTTGATTTATGGTTGAATAATTATTCATGTGTTGTTGTAAGGAATGTCATGTTGAGATCTTTTATGAGATCTTGTAGTTGACCCTTACTTAAGGTGTTGTTTGTTGTAAAGCTAATTCCATTTGATCTAGCTCATAGATCAAATCATCTCTACCCAAAACAGGGTTTTAGTAAAGATCACAGTGAAGTTTATAGCGCTTGACTTGATGATCTACTTCAATTCCAGCAAGTCAAGTGAAACTTCAGTTACTGTGGTAAGTTTTATTTGAAGCGCGAAAATTCCCCGGATTTTCTATGCATGAATGCAATGCACACTTTGGTGTTCTCTCATTTTATTGCCTCTAAACCTGGGATATTACAGCCTCTCCCCCTTAAACTGAACTTAAGTTCGAACGCTCTCACGTTTCGGAATGTGGAACGGACTTGAACAGATCACAATCCTTTCAAACTCCCTAGTGATCTCATTAGATATAATTGAATATATCCCTTGTCTCGATCCTTCATGAAGTCTTCTGATGTCTGGCACTGATACTTTCTTCAATTCTATGATTTCTTCCAACACTCTAAGCTTATAGGCTTACTCTCCAAAGATTCTTGGATTAGGACATCTTCTTATGCTAATGGACTTTACTAATGGTTGTGGTGACATCTTCCTATTTGGGTACTCAAAGCTTGGTTCTACCAGCTGCGGTAATCCAGCTGCGGTGCCCAAACCTTAAGTCTAAAGGATTGGTTTAAAGTAAGGTATTGTTTTTCCCTTACTACCATAACGAATGTAATGGTACTTCGTAAGGTATTTATAATAGGCATGGTCCTGGTTGTTTAGTCCTACGAATGGATTAGACTCATTTAGTCCATCCAATCATGGCTTCTAGTTCATACTAGTTATCTTCCTTTTGGTTTCTTTAGGTTCCATGAAAGGAATCTTTCTAATAGGCTTATGTTTTGGTATGGTCAAACCCTTCGGTCTTTTGTTTTCTTAGACTTTGATTGTCCTCCGACATCTTCTTCATCCAACTTCATTAGCTTAGACTTACTTGAGCTCTTCTGCTTCTGAGTAATTATCAATTACCCACTCAAGTTAAGGTATAACCCTTACTTCCTCGAGATATGAACCTCGGCTTCTGGTCTGACAACCTCCTGAGAGTACTATTATATGGATACTTCCACCAATCTTATGAAAATAGGATCGGACTTCCTCTCAGTTCAGACCTTCTTCTTCGTCTTTCATACTCCAAATCATATCTTAATACTTCTCCTTCAATCTTCCTCTCCCCCTTGGAGTTTACTAATGATCTTCAAACTCCTTTTCTTCTAATCATTAAACTCCAAGGTAGAAGATTGGTTTAAGTCTGGTTTATATTTTGTACCTTTCTAAAGTCTCACGAAGAATTCTTTGCGGTGTATCCACACAGTTGTGGGTATCCGATGTGAATCCTCCGACTAAATATTTATTAGCTACGGAATACCAGCTACGGAATCCCTCTTTCCTTTAGAGTGAAAGAACGATTAAGCTGTGGACTATTTGTTACCAGCTGCAGACTATCTAACACAAGATGTGGCTTATTGGATACCAGTTGTGGCTATGTTATGGTTCTAGTCCACATCTACCTACCAGTTGTGGCTACTTTTATAGTTTTAGTTAAGATATACCTCACTTCACATACTTTCTCTTCATGATTATCCTATATCAGCTGCGGTCTGATGATACCAGCTGCGACTTCACTTGTCTATTTTCCTTCTTCTAAGGTTTGTTTTGCAAGATAACCACTTGTTGACACTATGAAAATAGTATTGTAAGTGACTTCACTTGCATTCCCTTCTTTCATAATGAATATGGCTCCACTTCTACTGCTCCATATTCACTATTTTCTCACTTTCATGGTACTTCCATGTTGAAGTACTCCTTGATTAAGGATAGAAATGAGTTTGGATTGGTCCTTCCTTTAGAGTATTGTGGTTGCTTCCCACAATTTGACTTCTTTCTTCCAGTGAACCTTCATCTTGTCTTCCAAAATCTTCAGAATTCGTCACTTCCTCACACGAATACCTTTACCCTCTAGACCTATAACATCAAGTAAGAGTTTGATATTGCAACATGCATTTGCATATCAAAGTCAAACTTCATGTATGGATCTAGTCAAACAATGAAAATCCAATAAAATCCAAGAATCCAGCTTTGTGCTTATAATACACATCTTTATATGCCTGAATATAATAGTTGGGTAAGACATCCCTAAACATCAGGCTCAGATGTGTAGTATATAACACCACATAAGATAGGTTTTGGTTGTGATACTTAGCACAAATACGTGAATTTCTACTATTTGTCTCAACATTTATCTTAATTGCACATTTGCAATGAGACAAACTTGAAACAAAATGGCTTGGGATAGTTGAAGTTAACCTAGTTTTCTTTGGAAGTACTAACAAAATAGGATACCATATATATGTGCTATTGAGGACTACTTCCTATAATACAATTAGTTCTAACATGTCTACTCTAAACACATGATTGTTTAGAATATACCACCTATAACTCTAGGATTTCTCTATGTGATATGCTCTAAATAAGCCTTCTTCCGACTATCATCTATGGTTCGAGCATACTTAGCATAGTTTCCAGGATTTTAAGGCCTAAGCTTTCGAACTATTCCTTAAATCCTACTCCTCATCATACTTCTGTTAACTCACTTATGATGTTCTACTCCATCACATCATGATTCTCAAGTGAATCATCTATGATTACCAACTCTACCATGAAAAGTAGCCTTGTATAACTCCTATCACTCTTCCTTACCTCCTATGATTGACTTATCATAGATTTAAACTACATCGTATTACTTATCCTCCTCGTCTTATACCAGTCATTTGACATTTTAAACGACTCTTACTTAACTATAACTTGCATTGGTATACTTCTTCCAATAGGATATCTTCCTTATGGTTGTATCCTCTCTTTGGACTACCATGTATTGTATACCAATTGTGGTCTTCTACCACCCATTATCTTAAACTCCATTGGTGTTCTATTAATTTGGAATGAAGCAAGATAACTAACTAACTTTACTTAAGAAAGATAGATAAGAAAAATTGACTCAAGTGTGTCAGGATTATTCTCAATTGAATACCCATCTCAAGTCATAAGAATAGTTGGTTTAGCATAGTTGTCTTAGCTAATACAACTTCCTATAGACACTACCAAACCTATAGGTCTCCTTTAAAGGGTTTTAATCCTAGGGTCAAAGCATTTGCTCTGATACCAGCTGTGGTGACCCAGCGTACCACTGCATGGTGTAGTACACAAGTCGTTGACATAACACAAGTGAAACACCGTTCCACTCATATTACATCCCTCGAGTGGTACAACAGAAACATATGCGAGTCCAAGGTATGTCTATAGAAGGATACATAAGCTGTTTACAGAAGATCAACACAGCCTCCTACTTTACAGTGAGGTAAAACTTCAAATAAAGCTCCAGAAGAACGACTCGTAGTCTAACTAATTGCTAACTTAAGCTTCAGAGCTACTAGGCTTGCTATAGAAATCTAGCTAATTAGGTGCTAGGATTAGGGAAAGGCTCCCTTCTATTACTAGTCTAAGTTTTCACTCTAGTTGTTGCAGAAGTTGACTTCATTGACTTCTTTGCTTGGGTTCTTCATCTTGTTGCAGTTGACTCCTTTGTCTTCGAGTTCCACGGTAGTTTATCCTCCGGTGCCTCCATAGCTAAGCAGGGGATTTAAGAGTGGGATGAGTACGAGCGTACTCAGCAAGTTCATATTAGGGAAATAGGTGTATCATGCACTAGCTACAGCCACAGACCAGAAAGTCATAGGCGAATGCAAGTTTTCATAAACATTTCTTCAAAAGGTTTATTTTATTCTGAAAACTATGCCCGTCAGTCTTCACAGGTTGACTAGAACTTCATGGAGTTCCTTTCCTGCCGCGTTCGCAGTTCCCTTCCCGGAACAGGGAGTGACAGCCACAATTTGATACACTCTGCAGAGGTGCGTTACTTTTCCCATAAGAGAACTTATCCTTGTTGCCAACCGGCCTTAAGTATCCGTCCACACTTCCTTGGTGTGAGGCCAGGTATAAGATCCAAGCCAATCACTGCCTTCTCCGCGACCCTGCAAACCCACCCTTTTGTCCATCCGTACACCCCCGGTAGACATCTCCCGATCATACGGCTTTACCCCCGGTGTACTATGGACAATCCCTCATAGACGGTAGAGCCTCTCATCCAAACGTCCGGATGGGGATTTTAAAGGATTTCCCAACCTACGGCAGTGTTATCTCCAACACCCCGCCAGGCTCTATCAAGTCCGTTGGCGTGCAGGAGGGAAAAGATACAGCTGACTTCCCCAGAGCCATTATAGATCTTATGGTTAACGCGATATGTACGGCGCTAGAATCACTGGACGGCATTGGTACTTAATCCTAGATGAATAGTACCCGTGCAATGGAACCTCCACCAATCAACACATACCATGGTTCCATTGCCCACCACATAGTCATATTCATAATTGTAAAATAATATTTGCTTTTCAATGCAAGAGTGATAAGTATAGTACTTTGCATATAATTTGATAAAAATAATCAAATGACATGAGCAAGCGATGAACTTGCCTTCCTTGACTGCAAGATTATGCAGGCAAAAGCTTCGATGCGTGAGAACTCCAAATTCTGAAATAGCATCATTGTCCGGTAAGAACAATGTTTAAAGAACTGGCAAAGATGCTATAATGCATAGTATGAGATGCAATCGTCCCGAGCGTACTTAACCTCGATGATTTAGGATGTATGAGTTATAAAGATTTCTTTAGGGTTGGTTGTACTTTTAGAATGGTTCTCAAACAAGGTTCTTATTAAGGTTTGGTTATATTAACATCCTATCCAAGTGATATAAGACATCATAACAATCATACACATAAAGAATAGTGGTGGAATAATATGTAAAGAACAGTTGTCAATTTTAAGTTCTACAGAACATGGTTGATGATTACTTCTACTATACTTCAAAAGAATAACTTTTGAAGAACATGTTGTTTAAGAAATATTTAGTATTTCAAAGAAGGATTAGGGCTTCTAAGGTTTGATTGACATTTGTACTTCAAAAGAATAACTTTTGAAGAACAGGTTAAATAAGGATATGAACTACTATACATAGGAGCTATGTAACTCTAGGGTTTACTATTGGGTTCATTTAATTTCACTAATAGGAACTAGTTGGTTCTTAACTTGGAATGGGTTTCTATATAGCAAGTATTGGTAGGTTTATTGCTATGGTTTCTTCTAAGCATCATATCAAAGGATGATGGTCAAGATGGTTCTATAAATTAGCTATTAAGGTTTACTATGGTTTCACAACTGCTTCATTAAGTGATCTCTAATTGCTTCTAAACTAAATGGTTTATCATTTCTTTAATAGGGTTTAGTTGGATAGGAGCATGTAATGTGAATTACTACACAAGGTTGATACTAGGGTTCATCATTATAGTTCTACTAGGTTTTGATGGTTGAGATTGATCCTAATGGTATGGTATATAGGAGTGGTGATCAATGGTACTAATCCAATTAGCAAGTTAGGGTTTATACCTAGGTGATACTAGTTAATCATATAGGTTTTAATTAAGAACTAGCAAAAGTGCCCGTGCGTTGCACCGGGAGAAAAAATAGCAAAGTAATTTATCATTGGTACTGCTGCAGCAGAAACATAGCTTCAAGCAATTAAATAACCTCTGGTGTTAATGTGAAGAACATTAAGGTAAAGACCTATCTCAGTGGTACACAATTGTTGAGGAGTAGCTAATAAGTATAACATCCTAAAATCTAATGTTAGTATCTGTTTGAATACAAGCAGATAAATAATTCTATTTTTCAATTTTTTAACATTATTTAATATTCTCTATGTGAAACTCTGTAGCTGTGAATTGAAAGTGAGATATGCTTCTATGTTTGTAGTATCGGAGGAATATGTATATGTTTCCACTTCACAATGAAATTATAATTTTGTTAAGAAACAATTCCATTTGTCTAGTTGAAGCACATGTACATGATTCCAATATGAGCTTGATCCAGGGTGATGAAAATCTACAACTATATACTTGGAAATTTCGTTACCGGTCCTAGAACCAAAAGTGTGATAGCTCTTACCAAATTCTGCAGTCAACTGACTTTCCCAAACTGAAGAAGTACTCCGTTGCATCATACAGAAGAAGCATTGGCATTTAACTGGTTTTCTACTTACTCGATCTTATTTGGCCGAGCCGTTGAGAATAATTGTAAGATGGATTGGACTGCAGTACTACTCCTAGTCCCTCACGTGCAAGCAGTACCCAGAGCCCAGACACCAGGAAGAAACATCGCAGTTGCTTAAAGAAGAAAATACATCATATAGAACCAATACTTATGAAACCACAAATTTGACAAATGAGTTGCCTTTTTATATAATCTACTATCTTTGAACGGGATATAATCTACTATCTACCATCTACCACCAGCATCAAAGAATCAATCGCAAGTATTGCTCTTGTCACAATCGTGTGAAACCAGAAAAATTCAGAATCGTGTTGAAGAAAAGAGGAGGAAGCGGTGGATCCAGATTCACGAGCAACTGATTTTCGACCTGCACTCCTCCATGATCATGTGTCTTATTTGGCCAGCACAACCACAGGCACCCATAGTTGTATTTCTCCTAATCCCATTCCTAGATCCTCTCCCTGAAGCATCAATCGATTAAATCATGTCCTTCACGAAGACCATAGCTAGCTCCCCACACCACAGTCGATCCGGCGACGCGGTGAGCATGTACCCCTTCCAGCAATACAGAAAGCGCTGCCTCCATTGATTAGAGTCCAGGTAGCGCACCTCATCGAGACTGTTCTACAGATTCCCTTCACCTCTGGTGAGGGCGGCACATGCATCGACCCTCACATCCTCTTGCGGCAAGCAGGGTGGCCGGCGGCGCCCACGTGCCACGGCAGAGTCCTGGGCACCCGGCGGTCGGCATCTGTTCCTCCATGTCGCCGTCGGTAGGGAGCAGCCCCGCAGACTGCAGCAGCAGTCTCGAATTGACCCGGGGTCAACGGCCCAGTTCTGATAGCCCCAGGTCCCAGCGTGCGTCCATCCTCGTGGAACTCCCGTCGGAGATGCAGGAGGCAAGGCCGACAATGACGGTGGAACTGCAGACGGCGGAGCGCGTGGGTGGCTCTCTCCGTGGAGAATGACCGGTGCGTGGGCTTCTACGGTGGTAGGCTTGACCTTCTCCTCTGACGGTGGAGAGAGATGGCCGGTGGTAGTTGTCAATCTATCATCGTAGAGTGGGATATGGGAACCCTGCTCGACCTCGTCACACCGCGGGGGCTCGCCGTAGTCGCCGAATCGTCGGTCTTGAAAGTTACCTTACCGGACTCTTTTCCTTTCCACTCTGGACTCGGTTAAAGGATCGTTCACTTGTTTATTTGGCCCTGGGCCCATGGGTTTGACGTGTCTCACGGTAGGAACGAGGAGGATGAACCGAAACAAAAGGAAACTCAACGAACCGTTTTTTTTTACTTCGGGATGGCAGTCCATGTAATTTTGAGGAGAAGCAGGGGCAAAACAGACGGACCAACAAGAAACCCTTTTGCTTTTATTATTAGGTATAGATAGGAACATGAAATGATAATCTTATGTAACTTGGTTTATGCTAGTGGATCATAAGCATGCATTCATTTGTTTCTTACTAGGGTTCTATAGGTATAGATGAAGCTTATATGATTACATGAGCTAAACCCCTAGGGTTTTAGGATTGCAACTATTTAGGATGAACACATAAAATAATGGAATCCAGTTTCTAACTTAGAATAAAACTAAGGTTTCTAAATTATGATCCAATTCTTAAAGTAATACTTGGTACTAGAACTAATGTGATTAAGTACTTGAAATAGAGTTATTAATAATTTTAACATGCTATTAATTTTTAGAGGGTTTAAGAATTAAAATAATTACTAATTAGGGTTTAATTAGAAATCAGGGTTTCCTAATTATTGTTAGGTTTTAAAGTATTTAACTTGTTAACTTAAGAATGTTTAAGTAAATAATTGTTGAGCTACCAAAATGATATTGGCTTTTACTATTTTCTTGAGTTATTACTATTTAAAGAAAATAAAAATAGTAATTTGCAAATTAGGGTTTATGAATTACCACTAATAATTAAATTAATGCAAATATGGTAAATAAAATTAATCTTAACATTTTACTTAGTTACTGAATAGTTAAAATTTAAGTTTGGAACTTAATTATTTATTGAATTCAATTTGCATTTTAAATAAATGAAAAGGCATAATTAAAGAAGTTAAAAATAAATGAATTTTTATTTTGACACACATTTTTTTTATACTTTATTTGAATAGAGTTTATTTTTGTGAGCATTTTGATATATTATTTGCATTTTTATGAGTTGAAATGAATTTTATATGATTTTTCAAAATTTCAGCATTTACTGGAATTTGAAATAAAGCAAAAATCTACACATACCGATTCACTTCTACCTCTAGACACAGACAAGTGGGTCCCTTTGACTAGTCAACTGCCACGCGGGCAAAGACCAGTCAATGATGTCCTGAGGCCCCACCTGCCACGTCGACTTCGCCGGAGACGCGCCGGTGAGCGACGGCGACGACGCTTCGGCCATCCCGCGAGTGCGAGGAGTATACCAAACGATTCGCCCTGACGTATTGAGCATGTTAGGGGTGACGCCGCTATGAAAAGGTCACCGGAGTGGCGACGACGAGCATGTGCTGCGGCGGCACAACTCCCGCGAACTCGGCAACGAAGCTACGGTGGATCCTAAGATGCAATAAATAGCTCTAACGACGCGCATTCTCACCGTGAGACTGAGGGTGTGGTCGTCGACGACGATTGAGGTCGGAGCCAGCCGGGAATTCGCCGATACCGGCGAGGTGCTGCAGAAGGGGATCGTCGAATTCGCGTGTCTGCGGCCTCCCCTTCTCGATTCCTTTCAGCTGGATGATCCCCGTGTTCGAGCGCATCTCCTCGACTCCTTATTGAGCTCCTGGGTGGTCCTAATCGGCGGTTAGCCGGAGAACTGACCGGCTATGACTTTGATTCCAGTGAGAGATAGAGAGGGATAGAGAGGGAATGGTGGCTTGGAGGAGATCAAGGAGAGCACGGAGGTTCTCCCCTTCTATTTATAGGCCGAGGCTAGGTCAGAATCGTCGGCGCGTCGCCGGAGACGGCACGGATGTGGCGACGAGGATGAACTCGATCCGGGCACGAATCTTGGCACGTTTGGGATAGGCTCGGACGCGAGAGACATTGGAGAAGGTTCTGGATTCGCCTGCAACGTCCGAGGTCATCCCTATCCTCGTCGAGGTCGTGGCCTGCTGGCGCAGGCGTGCTGTCGACTGATGTCTACGGGTGCTTCTATTCTTGTAGACAGTGTTGGGCCTCCAAGAGCAGAGGTTTGTAGAACAGCAGCAAGTTTCCCTTAAGTGGATTACCCAAGGTTTATCGAACTCAGGGAGGAAGAGGTCAAAGATATCCCTCTCATGCAACCCTGCAACCACAAAGCAAGAAGTCTCTTGTGTCCCCAACACACCTAATAGGTGCACTAGTTCGGCGAAGAGATAGTGAAATACAGGTGGTATGAATGAATATGAGCAGTAGTATGGCGCCAGAAAAGTGCTTGCGCGTAGTTGACGATAGTAATATTGTAGGAAGTAAACATGCGGTAGTAACGCAGTAGTAACATAAAAACGGTAACAAACGGTGATAGCAGTATTTAGGAACAAGGCCTAGGGAATAGACTTTCACTAGTGGACACTCTCAACATTGATCACATAACAGAATAGATAAATGCATACTCTACACTTTTGTTGGATGATGAACACACACTACAAGAATTCCGGTCTATTGCAACAATATTTATTGCCACGACCTTTTTTTGTTGCAATAAAACGTAATATTGCCACCAAATTACGGTATGTGGCAATAACCTTTGTATTTTGCCACAATTTAGTTTTGTTGCATTAATTTCCCTTTTTGTTGCAATAGAGGATGCATATTACAACAAAACACGGTGTTGTGGTATTAAGGTGGTGATATTGCGACAATTACGGTTCGTGGCATAAGCTGGGCATGTTGTTGCAAAAGTGGCTAGGTAATGCAACAAAAATTGTATTCGTGGAAATATACGCGCATATATTGCAACATAATTTACATGTTGTGTTTGGTGCTCACATCGTTGCAAAAGGCCAGCCTCGTATTACCACAAAATATGTATTTCATGGTAATAGTGAATATTTTGCCTCAACTCCATTATGTTGTAATAATCATTGCATATTGTGATTTTTTCATGTGTTAGTGCATTTTTATTGAAATCTGATTACAGAGGTATGTCTTATATTATTATGGTATAATGATATGTTGACTGATTAATTTTATTCTTCTGGGCGGCAAATTAATGATATGTTGATTGATTAATTTTATGCTGAGCGGAAAAATTTATTTGCAAAAGGAAAGATTCGAACCTTGAACCTGGGATGTGCACAGCGCGGACGCACGTACTACCAACTACTCCACTATTGTTTGTTGTTAACTACTGGAAGCAAAAATATTTTGTACTAGTCTACACGCCTCTATTTCAATTAAAGAAACCAAGAAGCTACAGATGTTCCACCAAAACACAACAACCTCACAATTTTTTCCTTTTGGATTACAAGCTACATTCAGACGAAGAAACTAAAGAAAACAAAGAAGAAGGAGAATGCAGTAGAATCTCTAGCAGTTTCAGCTCTCTGTCCCCAGCTCCATATCCCTTGATTTACTTCTTCCACTGCATCCACGAATGAACAGCTTATTCTGGGAATAATCCACCTAGGAGGCTGATCCAGAGGAGCCTAACTGAATCTTTCTCTGTTGAAAACCTGAAATTAAGTAGCCTAACTGACAGCGTGCATGTCTCTGTTCAAATTAACTACCAATTGCTTGAGCTGATAGCAGGGAAACAACTCAATTACGTAGTACATCCTAGACCGGAGATGCAACTTGTCGAAGGGAATTCACCTAGATTATTACTATACCAAAAGCTTGTCAAGCTGACCGTAAGTCAATCTTACGTGTGTCGAAAGTATGAAACTGATTAATGTTGAAACAGAGTATCTCCACAAAAATTTCGCATTGTCGCAGTAGCTTCTTGCTACAAGCTTTTTCCCCGTTGCGATAAGCATTTGGCGCCACGAAACTGGATTTTGTTGAAATAGAGTATCGCCACGAAATGTTACAATTGTCGCAACACCTTCCCGCCACAAATTTTTGTACCGTTGCCATACCTATTTATCGCGACGAGTGGAATGATTGTCGCCATAAGTTAATACCACGAGCGTAGCGGTTCGTGGCAAATGGCTAATGCTACAAACCAGTAGATGTTGCCATAGGTTATCGCCACGGCTCGCTATCGCCACGAAAGAGAGTGCGCCACGAAACTTAGGTCGTTGGCATAGGTTATTGCCACAAATGTCTATCGCCACAAACTGGCAAACGCCACGACACGGCTGCATGTTGCGACAAGCTATCTCCACAAACCAAATTGTGGAGACAAGTGAGTGCTGCCACGGGAAAACATGTGGCAACTCCCCACATGGTTGTTGCAATAGATCGCTTTGTTGCCACAATCGCGTTTTCGTTGCAATAGCCTATTACCATACATGTAATTGCAACGCTTGCCAACGAACGTCATTTCGTGGCAATAGGTGCATATTGCCACAAAACGGCATCTATTGCGACAATTTTTTTTGTTGCAATAGACCCGATTCCTTGTAGTGACATTGCGTAGGATTACACGAACCCTCAATGCCGGAGTTAACAAGCTCCACAATAATGCTCATATTTTAGTAACCTTTAGTGTAAGATAGATCAAAAGACTAAACCAAGTACTAGCATAGCATGCACACTGTCACCTTCATGCATATGTAGGAGGAATAGATCACATCAATATTATCATAGCAATAGTTAACTTCGCAATCTACAAGAGATCATGATCATAGCATAAACCAAGTACTACCACGGTGCACACACTGTCACCTTTACACGTGCAGGAGGAATAGAACTACTTTAATAACTTTGCTAGAGTAGCACATAGATAAATTGTGATACAAACACATTGCAATCATAAAGAGATATAAATAAGCACCTCACTATGCCATTCAACAGTGAATAAGTATTCTGTGAAATATAGCCTAAGAGACCCACACGGTGCACACTGCACACACTGTCACCTTTACACACGTGGGACAAGGAGTCTCCGGAGATCACATAGGTAAAACCCACTTGACTAGCATAATGACATCTAGATTACAAGCATCATCATATGAATCTCAATCATGTAAGGCAGCTCATGAGATTATTGTATTGAAGTACATAGAGAGATGAACCACATAGCTACCGGTACAGCCCCGAGCCTCGATGGAGAACTACTCCCTCTTCATGGGAGCAGCAGCGTTGATGAAGATGGCGGTGGAGATGGCGGTGTCGATGGAGAAGCCTTCCGGGGCACTTCCCGTCCGGCAGGTGCGGGAACAGAGACTCCTGTCCCCAGATCTTGGCTTCCGATGGTGGCGGCTCTGGAAGGTTTCGCGTACCGTGGCTTTCTCCGTAAGGGTTTCGATGCGGGGGCTTTATAGCGAAGAGGCGGCGCAGGAGGGTCAAAGGGGCAACCACACCATAGGGTGGCGCGGGCCCAGCCTGGCGCGCCACCCTATCATCTGGGCCCACAGGGCCCCCGGCGGCTCTCTTGTTGGATGCTTCCGGGCAAAATAGGAACCTGGGAGGTGATTTCGTCCGATTCCGAGAATATTTCGTTACTAGGATTTCTGAAACCAAAAACAGCAGAAAACAGGAACTGGCACTTCGGCATCTTGTTAATAGGTTAGTTCCAGAAAATGCGTAAATACGACATATAATGTGCATAAAACATGTAGGTATCATCAATAAAGTAGCATGGAACATAAGAAATTATCGATACGTTGGAGACGTATCAACATCCCCAAGTTCTGCTCGTCCGAGCAGGTAAAACGATAACAAAGATAATTTCTTAAGTGACATGCCATCATAATCTTGATCATACTATTTGTAAACATATGTAATGAATGCAGCGATCAAAACAAAGGTAATGACATGAGTAAACAAGTGAATCATATAGCAAAGACTTTTCATGAATAGTACTTAAAGACAAGCATCAATAAGTCTTGCATAAGAGTTAACTCATAAAGCAATAAATCAAAGTAAAGGTATTGAAGCAACATAAAGGAAGATGAAGTTTCAGCGGTTGCTTTCAACTTATAACATGTATATCTCATGGATAATTGTCAACATAAAGTAATATAACAAGTGCAATATGCAAGTATGTAGGAATCAATGCACAGTTCACACAAGTGTTTGCTTCTTGAGATGGAAGGAAATAGGTAAACTGACTCAACAATAAAAGTAAAAGAATGGTCCTTCAAAGGAAAGCATCGATTGATGTATTTGTGCTAGAGCTTTTATTTTGAAAACATGAAACAATTTTGTCAACGGTAGTAATAAAGCATATGAGTTATGTAAATTATATCTTACAAGTTGCAAGCCTCATGCATAGTATACTAATAGTGCCCGCACCTCGTCCTACTTAGCTTGGACTACCGGGTCTTTGCATGCCATGTTTCAACCAAGTGTCACAAAGGGGTACCTCCATGCCGCCTGTACAAAGGTCTAAGGAGAATGCTCGCATTTTGGATTTCTCGCTTTTGATTATTCTCAACTTAGACATCCATACCGGGACAACATGAACAACAGATAATGGACTCCTCTTAAATGCATAAGCATGTAGCAATGATTATTATTCTCATATGAGATTGAGGATATATGTCCAAAACTGAAACTTCAACCATGATTCATGGCTTTAGTTAGCGGCCCAATGTTCTTCTCTAACAATTTTGCATGCTCCAACCACTAAAATGATAGATCCTTCAGACAAGACGGACATGCATAGCAACTCACATGATATTCAACAATAGTTGATGGCGTTCCCCAGAAGCATGGTTATCGCACAACAAGCAACTTAATAAAATATAAAGTGCATAAGTACATATTCAATACTACGATAGTTTTTAAGGCTATTTTGTCCCATGAGCTATATATTGCAAAGGTGAATGATGAAATTTTAAAGGTAGCACTCAAGCAATTTACTTTGGAATGGCGGAGAAATACCATGTAGTAGGTAGGTATGGTGGACACAAATGGCATAGTAGTTGGCTCAAGGATTTTGGATGCATGAGAAGTATTCCCTCTCGATACAAGGTTTAGGCTAGCAAGGTTATTTGAAGCAAACTCAAGGATGAACCGGTGCAGAAAAACTCACATAAAAGACATATTGTAAACATTATAAGACTTTACACCGTCTTCCTTGTTGTTCAAAACTCAATACTAGAAATTATCTAGACTTTAGAGAGACCAAATATGCAAAACCAAATTTTAGCAAGCTCTATGTATTTCTTCATTAATGGGTGCAAAGTATATGATGCAAGAGCTTAAACATGAGCACAACAATTGCCAAGTATCACATTATCCAAAACATTTTAGAATTACTACATGTAGCATTTTCAATTCCAACCATATAACAATTTAACGAAGAGGAAACTTCGCCATGAATATTATGAGCTAAGAACACATGTGTTCATACGAACCAGCGGAGCGTGTCTCTCTCCCACACAAGGATGAACTTATTCAGAGAATGAAGATAACAAAACAAAAATAAAAGCACACACGACGCTCCAAGTAAAGTACATAAGATGTGACCGAATAAAAATATAGTTTCAAGAGAAAGAACCTGATACTTTGTCGATGAAGAAGGGGATGCCTTGGGCATCCCCAAGCTTAGACGCTTGAGTCTTCTTGAAATATGCAGGGATGAACCACGGGGGCATCCCCAAGCTTAGAGCTTTCACTCCTCTTGATCATAGTATATCATACTCCTCTCTTGACCCTTAAAAACTTCCTTCACACCAAACTTCAAGCAAACTCATTAGAGGGTTAGTGCATAATCAAAAATTCACATGTTCAGAGGTGACACAAACATTATTTTCACTTCTGGACATTGCATAAAGCTACTGGACATTAATGGATCAAAGAAATTCATCCAACATAGCAAAAGAGGCAATGCGAAATAAAAGGCAGAATCTGTCAAAAACAGAACAGTCCGTAAAGACGAATTTAAAGCTGGCACCAGACTTGCTCAAATGGAAAAACTCAAAACTAATGAAAGTTGCGTACATATCTGAGGATCACGCTCGTAAATTGGCAGATTTTTCGAATTTTCTACAGAGAACTAGGCCCAGATTCGTGACAGACAGCAATGATGTTTCTGCGCAGCAATCCCAAATATAACATCAACTTTGACATAGAAACTTTACTTGGCACAACAAAACACAAAACTAAGATAAGGAGAGGTTGCTACAGTAGTAAACAACTTCCAAAACACAAATATAAAACAAAGTACTGTAGCAAAATAACACATGGGTTATCTCCCAAGAAGTTCTTTTCTTTATAGCCATTAAGATGGGCTCAGCAGTTTTAATGATGCACTCGCAAGAAATAGAAGTTGAAGCAAAAGAGAGCATCAAGAGGCAAATTCAAAACACATTTAAGTCTAACATGCTTCCTATGCATAAGAATCTTGTAAATAAACAAGTTCATGGAGAGCAAAGTAACAAGCATAGGAAGATAAAACAAGTGTAGCTTCAAAAATTTCAGCACATAGAGAGGTGTTTTAGTAACATGAAAATTTTTACAACCATATTTTCCTCTCTCATAATAACTTTCAGTAGCAACATGAGCAAACTCAACAATATAACTATCACATAAATCATTCTTATCATGAGTCTCATGCATAAAATAATTACTACTCCCAACATAAGCATAGTCATTCTTATTAATTGTAGTGGGAGCAAATTCAACAAAGTAGCTATCAAATATAGGAGGTATATTGTAATCATAATCAAATTTATCCTCCATAACAGGTGGTAACAAAAGACTACTATCATTATAATCATCATAAATGGGAGGCAAAGTATCATCAAAGAAAATTTTCTCCTCAATGCTTGGGGGACTAAAAATATCATGCTCATCAAAGCCAGCTTCCCCAAGCTTAGAATTTTCCATAGCATTAGCAACAATGGTGTTCAAAGCATTCATAGTAACAACATTCCCATTAGCATGCATATAAAGTTCCATGGGTTTCTTAATTCTTTCTTCAAACACATCATGTCCTAATTCAAGATAAAGTTCATAAAGATCTCTCATATTTTTGTTGTTTTCCATTATGCCTAACTAGTGTAAACAAGAAACCAAATGTCGCAATTGCAGAGTCTAAAGGAAATAGCTTCGAGCACACACACAATGGCGCCAGAAAAGTACTACACTGGAACCGAAGTATGAGTGCCTTTTACCTTTCCTCCCCGGCAACGGCGCCAGAAAAGTGCTTGACGCGTAGTTGACGAGGGAGGAAAAGTTCTTAGTTGCCGGGCTTGCCAATGTGTGAGTGCGTTTACCTTCCCTCCCGCAACGGCGCAGAAAAGTGCTTGATGTCTACTGGGTGCTTCTATTCTTGTAGCAGTGTTGGGCCTCCAAGAGCAGAGGTTTGTAGAACAGCAGTTTTCCCTTAAGTGGATTACCCAAGGTTTATCGAACTCGGGGAGGAAGAGGTCAAAGATATCCCTCTCATGCAACCCTGCAACCACAAAGCAAGAAGTCTCTTGTGTCCCCAACACACCTAATAGGTGCACTAGTTCGGCGAAGAGATAGTGAAATACGGTGGTATGAATGAATATGAGCAGTAGTATGGCGCCAGAAAAGTGCTTGGCGTGTAGTTGACGATAGTAATATTGTAGGAAGTAAACATGCGAGTAACGCAGCAGAGACTAACGTAAAAAGCATAACAAGCAGTGATAGCAGTATTTAGGAACAAGGCCTAGGGAATAGACTTTCACTAGTGGACACTCTCAACATTGATCACATAACAGAATAGATAAATGCATACTCTACACTTTTGTTGGATGATGAACACATTGCGTAGGATTACACGAACCCTCAATGCCGAGTTAACAAGCTCCACAATAATGCTCATATTTTAGTAACCTTTAGTGTAAGATAGATCAAAAGACTAAACCAAGTACTAGCATAGCATGCACACTGTCACCTTCATGCATATGTAGGAGGAATAGATCACATCAATATTATCATAGCAATAGTTAACTTCGCAATCTACAAGAGATCATGATCATAGCATAAACCAAGTACTAACACGGTGCACACACTGTCACCTTTACACACGTGCAGGAGGAATAGAACTACTTTAATAACTTTGCTAGAGTAGCACATAGATAAATTGTGATACAAACACATTGCAATCATAAAGAGATATAAATAAGCACCTCACTATGCCATTCAACAGTGAATAAGTATTCTGTGAAATATAGCCTAAGAGACCCACACGGTGCACACACTGTCACCTTTACACACGTGGGACAAGGAGTCTCCGGAGATCACATAGGTAAAACCCACTTGACTAGCATAATGACATCTAGATTACAAGCATCATCATATGAATCTCAATCATGTAAGGCAGCTCATGAGATTATTGTATTGAAGTACATAGGAGAGAGATGAACCACATAGCTACCGGTACAGCCCCGAGCCTCGATGGAGAACTACTCCCTCCTCATGGGAGCAGCGGCGTTGATGAAGATGGCGGTGGAGATGGCAGCGGTGTCGATGGAGAAGCCTTCCGGGGGCACTTCCCCGTCCGGCAGGGTGCCGGAACAGAGACTCTGTCCCCCAGATCTTGGCTTCGCGATGGTGGCGGCTCTGGAAGGTTTCGCGTACCGTGGCTTTCTCCCTAAGGGTTTTCGATGCAGGGCTTTATATAGGCGAAGAGGCGGCGCGGAGGTCAAGGGGCAACCACACCATAGGGTGGCGCGGGCCCAGCCCTGGCCGCGCCACCTATCATCTGGGCCCACCAGGGCCCCCTGCGCGGCTCTCGGGTGTTACGGATGCTTCCAAAATAGGAACCTGGGGAGGTGATTTCGTCCGATTCCGAGAATATTTCGTTACTAGGATTTCTGAAACCAAAAACAGCAAAAAACTGGCACTTCGGCATCTTGTTAATAGGTTAGTTCCAGAAAATGCGTAAATACGACATATAATGTGCATAAAACATGTAGGTATCATCAATAAAGTAGCATGGAACATAAGAAATTATCGATACGTTGGAGACGTATCATCGACGCCGGGGAAGAAGAAGAGAGGGGCGTCCCGCTTCGCACGATTTTTGACGCAACCAAAAACGGTACGGTGGTGTTGGGCTGACTTCGTTCCTGGGCTGGGCTACTGGTGGGCTTGGTGTGGAGATGGTTGTTGGGCTGCTGCGATGCTGAGGTCCACCAGGGTAAATCCTTCTCTCTTCTATTACCTTTTTATTTTCTGTTTTTATTTACTGATTTGAATTTACTATTTGAATTCAAATTTGAATTCTGTTTTGGGTTGCAGGTCCTATAATACCTGAAAATTAGTATAATTTGATAATGATGCTTACTGCATTATGTTGTTGTTTAAACAAGTATTGTAATCTTGGTTATATTTTATGAGATTTGAGTAGAGTAGAAATGGGTTTAAGTATTTACCTCAATTATCTTATATTTAGAAACCAAATTTACTTAAATGGTTTGGAACTTGATAACAAGTGAATGGTGAAAATATTATTAGGTTTAACTAATGTGCTTAACAACATTACCTGTTCTCATATATATACTTATAACTAGAGTTTTAAGATAAATGGTAATGAGGATGGAATTGAATCATGATTTCATGTGGAGAATTTATTTTTAAGAGTTTAAGAAAATGGTTGAACAAACTCTATAATTACTAATCTTACTTAGCAACTTCTAGCTTAAATTATCTTTGATAGATTCTATGCTCATCATGGTTAACTCAACTACTTATATGAATACTATTTTATTTGGTTCACTAAACAAGGTATCTGGATAGCAAAGTAGAATAGGGTATTGGTTTCATTCTACTCACCAAATGGCATTTAGTCCTTAGGTATATATGGCTTGGTTGATACTTGTGATCTATGATACACAAGTTAGGACATAATATTTTATGTAGATTGGTTCCATATAACAAGGTTTATGGTTTTGGGAATACTTCACTATTTGAAGTATTAAATAGGCATGAGGCATGGCAGGGTTTTACTTATCATCCAAAGTGATGCTTGGATTGGAATTCAAATATGGTCTAGGTTTAAGTAGTGATCACTAATAGAATATGGCTCTCACCTCCAAGATTAAAGGTTGGTTTGAACAAGTAAGATTTAATACTACCCTAATATTCTCTATGATAGACATGGATATGATTAGCATCTATATTCTCTCTCACTTCTAAATGTCTTCTAATATCCTAAGGTCCTACTCAAGAGATGATGATATGATCCTCTAAATACATGGTTTGCCTAGGAATTCTACCTTGGTATCTTATGTAGCTTGTTCTTCTGGAAATCTGATAAACCTGCATCTTGTGGTATGCCTCCACCTCCTAGCTTCTTCATATGGATCCTAGCTAATGTATGGAGTGGCTCTATGTGTTGGTTTCCTTGTATCATACTACAAGATGATCAAATGGATGAAGGGTGTGGCTCCTTTTATAGGCTTGGGCAAGCTCTAGTATCATGACACATAGGTGGGTGACTCTTGTTTTGGTGTGATGAGTAAGGTGCTTGGTTGTCATGCCCTCATCCATAGCAATCCTTTGAGCATGAGGTGGCATAGCTTGGAGTGCAAGTCATGTAGATATTTTCATCCTATGTGGCATGATCCTTATCCTCTCATATGAATTATATTTGGATAGCCAAGTGGCATTTGTTACTAAATATCTTGTGGATGGTTTTATTATTGTGGATGAGTCACAGTGAAGTTTATAGCGCTTGACTTGATGATCTACTTCAATTCTAGCAAGTCAAGTGAAACTTCAGTTACTATGGTAAGTTTTATTTGAAGCGCGAAAATTCCCTGGATTTTCTATGCATGAATGCAATGCACACTTTGGTGTTCTCTCATTTTATTGCCTCTAAACCTGGGATATTACAAATGAGTTTCTTTGTTCCATTAACTTTCAGAAGCTTTGTGCAATGTCTAGAAGTGTTAAGAATGATTGTGTCACCTCTGAACATGTGAATTTTTATTATGCACTAACCCTCTAATGAGTTTGCTTTAAGTTTGGTGTGGAGGAAGTTTTCAAGGGTCAAGAGAAGAGGATGATATACTATGATCAAGAAGAGTGAAAGGTCTAAGCTTGGGGATGCCCCGGTGGTTCATCCCTGCATATTTTAAGAAGTCTCAAGCATCTAAGCTTGGGGATGCCCAAGGCATCCCCTTCTTTATCGACAACTTATCAGGTCACTTCTAGTGAAACTATATTTTTATTCCATCACATCTTATGTACTTTACTTGGAGCGTCTGTGCTTTTATTTTCGTTTTGTTATTATCATTCTCTGAATAAATTCATGCTCATGTGGGAGAGAGACACGCTCCGCTTTTTCATATGGAACACTTGTGTTCTTAGTTGTGCTTTAATGTTCATGGCGAAGGCTGAAAACCGCTTCGTTGATTGCTATTTGGTTGGAATCAGAAAATTCTTCATATGGTTTGGAATAACTTGAAACTTGGCAATTGTTTTGAGCTCTCATTAGATCATGTTTAAGCTCTTGCATCATGCAGTTTAATCTATTAATGGAGAACTACCGTAGAGCTTGTTAAAATTTGGTTTGCATGATTGGTCTCTCTAAGTCTAGATATTTTCTGGTAAAGTGTTTGAACAACAAGGAAGACAGTGTAGAGTCTTATAATGCTTGCAATATGTTCTTGTGTAAGTTTTGTTGTACCTGTTCATACTTGTGTTTGCTTCAAACAACCTTGCTAGCCCAAACCTTGTACTGAGAGGAAATGCTTCTCGTGCATCCAAACACCTTGAGCCAAAACCCATGCCATTTGTGTCCACCATATCTACCTACTATGTGGTATTTTTCTGCCATTCCAAAGTAAATTACTTGAGTGCTACCTTTAAAATTTCATTCCTTTATCTTTGCAATATATAGCTCATGGGACAAATAGCTTAAAAACTATTGTGGTGATGAATATGTAGTTATGTGTCTTAGTTCTTATAAGTTGCTGGTTGAGCGGTAACCATGTTTCTGGGACGCCATCAACTTTTTACCTTTGTTGGATATCATGTGAGATGCTATGCATGTTCGTCTTGTCTGAAGTAAGTGCGATTTCATGATCAAATGGTTTGAGTATGCATGTGTTAGAGAAGAACATTGGGCCGCTAACTAAAGCCATGTATCATGGTGGAAGTTTCAGTTTGGACATACAACCTCAATCTCTTATGAGAATATTATCTGTTGTTGAATGCTTAAGCATTAAAAGAGGAGTCCATTATCTGTTGTCTATGTTGTCCGGTATGGATGTCTAAGTTGAGAATAATCAAAAGCGAGAAATCCAATGCGTGCTTTCTCCTTAGACCTTTGTACAGGCGGCATAGAGGTACCCCTTTGTGACACTTGGTTGAAACATATGTCATGCAATGATAATCCGTGTTATCCGAGCTGATTAGGACAAGGTGCGAGCACTATTAGTACTCTATGCATGAGACTTGCAACTTGTAGGAAGTACTATGCATAGCACATATGAATTATTACTACCGTTGACAAAATTGTTTCTATGTTTTCAAAATAAAAGCTCTAGCACAAAAATAGTAATCCATGCTTCCCTCTGCGAAGGGCCAATCTTTTACTTTATGTTGAGTCAGTTTACCTACTTCTTTCTATCTTAGAAGCAAACACTTGTGTTAACTGTGTGCATTGATTCTTACATGTTTACTTATTGCACTTGTTATATTGCTCTATGTTGACAAATATCCATGAGATATACATGTTACAAGTTGAAAGCAATTGCTGAAACTTAATCATCCTTTGTGTTGCTTCAATGCATTCTACTTTGAATTTATTGCTTATGAGTTAGCTCTTATGCAAGGCTTGTTGATACTTGTTTTGAAAGTACTATTCATGAAAAGTTTTGCTATATGATTCATTTGTTTAGTCATTATCTCTTTGTTAGCAATCTATTGCTTCAGATCACTCCATTCATCTCATATGCTTTACAATAATGTTGATCAAGATTATGTTGGTAGCATGTCACTTCAGAAATTATTGTTGTTATCGTTTACCTACTCGAGGGAGTAGGAACTAAGCTTGGGGATGCTTGATACGTCTCAAACGTATCCATAATTTCTGATGTTCCATGCTTGTTTTATGACAATACCTACATGTTTTGTTCACACTTTATATCGTTTTGATGCATTTTCCGGAACTAACCTATTAACAAGATGCCATAGTGCCGTTCTTTTTTGTTTTTGGTTCCGAAAGGCTGTTCGGGCAACATTCTCGGAATTCGACGAAACGAAGACCCAACATCTTATTTTTCCGGAACCTTCCAGAAAGTCGAGTGGGACCAGAGCGGAGCCCGGGGCCCCACATGTGTTGGCCGCGCGGGCTCCACCGGCCGTGCCGGCCTAGTGTGAGGAGGCCCCGTGGCCCCTCCGACTCCGACTCTTTGCCTATTTGCCGTCTGACCTAAAACATCGATACCGATTGACGAAACTCCAGAAAAGCTCCAGGGCGCCGCCGCCATCGCGAAACTCAATTCGGGACGAAGTCTCTGTTCCGGCACGGGACGGGGAATTGCCCCGGAGCCATCTCCATCGACACCACCGCCATCTTCATCGCCATCGCTGTCTCCTATGATGAGGAGGGAGTAGTTCTCCCCCGAGGCTGAGGGCTGTACCGGTAGCTATGTGGTTAATCTCTCTCTCTGTACTCCAATACAATGATCTCATGAATTGGTTTGCATAATTGAGATGCATATGATGAGCTTTGTATCGCTACTAGTCTATGTGCTACTCATGTGATGTTATTAAAGTAGTCTATTCCTCCTGCATGGTGTAAAGGCGACAGTGTGTGCACCGTGTAGTTCTTGTCGTAGGTTATGATCATAATCTCTTGTAGGTTATGGAGTTAATTATCACTATGATAGTATTGATGTGATCTATTCCCCCTTTCATAGTGTAATGATGACAGTGTGTATGCTATGTTAGTTCTTGGTTTATTTTGCAAAGATCTATTATGCTCTAAGGTTACTTAAATATGAATGCTGAATGTTGTGGCGCTTGTTAACTCCGGCTTGAGGGAGCTCTTGTAGCCCTACACAATGAATGGTGTTTGTCATCCAACAAAAGAGTGTATATATGTAGCACAAATGAGAGAAGTTATTTATTTATTATGCGATCAATGTTGAGAGTGTCCACTAGTGAAAGTATGATCCCTAGGCCTTGTTTCCAATACTGCAAACACCGCTTACTTACTGTTCTACTGCATGTTTACTCGCTGCCATATTTATTTCAGATTGTTATTACCACTCATATTCATCTATACCACCTGTGTTTTACTATCTCTTCGCCGAACTAGTGCACCTATACATCGACAAGTGTATTAGGTGTGTTGGGGACACAAGAGACTTCTTGTATCTTAATTGCAGGGTTGCTTGAGAGGACTATCTTTGACCTCTACCTCCCTGAGTTCGATAAACCTTGGGTGATTCACTTAAGGGAAACTTGCTGCTGTTCTACAAACCTCTGCTCTTGGAGGCCCAACACTGTCTACAAGAATAGAAGTACCGGTAGACATCAAGGACTATCTTTGACCTCTACCTCCCTGAGTTCGATAAACCTTGGGTGATTCACTTAAGGGAAACTTGCTGCTGTTCTACAAACCTCTGCTCTTGGAGGCCCAACACTGTCTACAAGAATAGAAGCACCCGTAGACATCAGCAACTTAAGGCCAGGGTCCCATCGAGCCATCATCATAAAATCATTTACACCCAAGTTCTCCAAAGTCCAATTCAAAAACGCGTCTGAAATATTTCGGATTCATTTTGCAGGGGTGCCTCTTGACTGACATTTTGAACTTTGCTACAGTAGAAGCAATATAAGTACTAGAAAATTTGTAGACCGGCGTACTGCCTCTGTTCAAAAATCCAAGGCCTACGGTCACATCAAGTCATAATCACAACCAAAATCAGTTCCCATGTACTATCTCCTAAAAAAACTTAAATTTAAAAACGCGTAGCGAATATTTTGGATTTTATTGGCGGGAGATTGTAGCGCTTGACAGATATTTTCAATTTAGCTGGCGCTAAAAAAATACTGTACTAGAAAATTTGGTAGCTTACTGTAGTACTACCTCCTTTCAGGGATACAAGGATAAGGACCCGTCAACTAAAATAATATATGAAAATGGTCACCAATGGGCCAACTAATACTTATACTTTTCCCATGCAGCGCAATATAAAAAAATACTACAAATCAGATTAAACCTTGATTAAATATTGGTGCATCCAATCCATTCAGTTTTCATTAAATCCACATCACCAAGGAAACAACCACCAGGTACATAACAAGTGCAGATAGAAGCACCAACAAAATAGTTCAGCATCACAAACCCTTTCACACAACCAAGGGACACCTTTGACTGTCAGTGTTCACTGTGGTATTCAGCATCTCCCACACTTTCTCAGGATGTTGCCCAGGTGGGCTTGACTTGCTTCTAATCATGCAGTTATACGGTGGATGACTACTCTTTGTGCAACCACTATTGCTCGTTCCTCTTTGAGTTCTTCCTCGAGAACATAAAAAGACAATGACTTGGACCTCAACCTGCGCTTGGGCTTTGACTTGGACTTGGACCTCGACAAATTAGTTGTGAACCCAGCATTACGCAGGAATGTGTTGTTGGCTATACCATGACATTGTAGTACCTTGGAAAATGAATTCAGACATTCTTCCTGGGTTTTTTCTATACCATCTTTCTTTGGTTTTGCCAGCTCCACTTTCATGTCAGACTGAGGAGTTTTCAGTTGTTACACATGTGTAAGAGAAGAGATTATAATGTGAAGACATGTGTATGAACTACCTCTAATAATCCTACAAACTGGCATGGCTGATTACCGCATATACATTTTAGTAAGAGCATGTTACATCATATTGACATGTCTTCTATTGCTAACACGTAATAGCAGGACTATAAAAATATGCATGGATCCATGTGTAGAATTCGTAATGTGCATGATATTGCTGAGAAGTATATAAGTGAATTGTACTAGCCCTTTCCACCAGTTCGGACATTTGGTTGTGTTGGCTAGTGCATGAAGCTTGACAAATATGACAAGATATTTCTGCATACAATTGAAAACCATAACTGACATTAGTAGAGAATACTTACAATAACACTCTGTGCAAAATGTCCAGTCAAACCATTTCTGCTCGTCTGGCACACCTTGAATTGCTCAAGTAGACTCATCTCTCTGTCTGTACTCTCACAGTATGCTTGCCTTGCCTTCTGATATTTTCGTAAGAGAAAATATAAATTAGTTTCACAACCACGTCACATGCCGACATGCGACAATTGAAAGTTTTCAAAAAAAATATAAATAAAACAGAGACATCAATTTACGATGTATATTGTGCATCTATAAATTCTAAATGATTTACTAATTTAAATATAGTTGTACAGATAACATTCCTTACCATACAGTAGAGGTGTCCAATAAAGCTACGAGATCCTGTACGCTGTTGTAAACGTACATTATTACGAGCACGCATGTTACTTCGAGCGATGAACTACAAATGAAGACTTGTGAGACACATGCTTAAAAAGGAATCAGTAATGTGATCTTGTCTCACTGTCTTCACAGAACATACCAAATTCTTTTGAGCAGACCAATACTCAACAAGATCACACCATTGATCATCAGTCATCTGTAGTATAGGAGAGGTTGTTGGAATATCGCTAGGAGTCCTCCCAGCAAAGTATCTCATCTTTAGCCTATGGCGCTCCTGGCGCAACGCTGAAGAGAATATGCTCCTGATAACAGTGATTACATTCTTCATGTCATCATCAAACTCAAGACATGTCTGTTTACAACAATGGGAACCGTTCATGTGTTAGATAGCTAGCCAACAGAAAGCTAGAGGGCATGTGAACGAGCAACATGGTATTGTTTACGAAAATGACTTACATGTAACATGTGCAGTAAACCTTCAAAATGGGAAGGGGTGTTTGCGTGGGAGGTGGCGTTTTGGGTCATAGGAGCAAATGCTCCCATTATACAAAATAATTAAAAATTAATTTTAAAAACGTCAATAAAATTTGACATAAATTTTTGGGGTGCATCATGACATTCTATGTTCGTGCACAAGTTTTTGTGGAAAAACAACATTTTATGTGGTGTGTACCAAAAAGACAAAAATATGCGCTGTACGTAGTCGTGTTACAACATCAAAATTTGTCTTTTTTACAGGAGCCACATAAATTGTTTTCTTTTTTTGAAAATTTGTGTACCAACATAAAGTGTCTAGATGTACATGTAAAAATTTAGTTTAGAATTTTTTGACACTTCGAAATGTGGATTCACACAATGGGAGCAAATGCTCCTATGAGCCAAAGTGCATTTCCCTGTTTACGTGTTGTTTCCATGATGGAAAGATAGGAATTTGAGTCCTGGCAAAAACGCCTGTGATCGATGCTATATTAGATGATTCTTGTGGATCCAGTGGCCTTCTGATACCTGCTATAACTGATGTGATGGGAAATCTTGTTCCCATTCGGGCAATCTTATTTTTAAGTGATTTCAAAGTCGTTGGCCCCCTTCGTTTTCTTGGTCGTGGTGGAACTGCAAATTTAAGCATTACATCAAGCTATCAAGGTATTTATGTAAAGGAGCATGTAAGGGAACACGTACCTAATTCGGCCCCACCATCATCTTTAAGGAAGAAGTTGTCTCTGGCAGGACTAAATGTCAGCGGGCGATCGTGATTAGTTAGGTGTTGAGAACCTGCTGTTGAAACTGGGTCTGCTGTGAATTGTTCTTGGGTAACTGGATTGGCAACAGGTGGCTGGGGAACATGTGGTTTGGTATTTGCTCCGTCTACAGCTTTTAGACCAACCGATGTGGGGTTAGGTCGAAGCTTTTTATGTTGGTGTTTCGCATTACAATATTTTTTTGCCTGGTCATCATTTTCAACTAGATTAGAGTGACTCTGAGTCTGAGACCTTGTTTTTACTCTGTTCACTGCATTTGTTTGTGATCTGACATGACCAGCTTGAACCCTTTTTATTTTTAGGTGAGCTGTCAGATATTGATCTTCCTGTTGAACTATGTTCTTCACCTTGTTGGTATTTGAAACATCCTTACGTGAAGTCCCTGATGCCTGCCAGAGATAAACGGTACTTCAATCAACAAAATCATATACATGGTTGATACGATTATGGAACATAAGAACAGCAAGCCAAGACATGATGAAACATATGTTATTATTATGTGTTAACTGAGCAGATGATAATGCTATAACTTGGGCTGGGTTGGACAGATACATCACAGTTATTGAAGATGCAACAATAATGCCAATGAAAAGAGCGAGCAATCACCTTGGGGGTGGAGTAGGGTGCTTGACAAGGGCATACTCTTTACTCAGGTCTCCCTCAGACTCTTGTTCAGTAGGATCAAGTTCTGAATAAGAAAATTGATTTTTATCGATGGAGACAGGAGAGGTGTTTGATTGTTCACTGGTGATGCCTATATTTTCTCTCCGGCCCTCTTTGTACTCTACTACAGTATCTTTAACATGCATTAGAAAAAAATGCTAACGAGATTTATCATGGAACTTTTAGTAGAGCAGTAGAAGGGCAAATTAGTAGTAGCAAGTAGATGATAGTTCAAAAAGGAATAAAGCATAGATCAAAAATAAATAATTTCCCTGTGCATGCCAATTGATGAGTACAAGATTTATAAACATGCAGTTTAATAATGTCGACTAATCACTCTGCAGGCTTGACTTCTACTACAGTCATACCAGATAGTACCAAACATATTGTAGGAAAAGCAAACTTGAAACCCCTAAAACACATCGCACGAAACTGATGTTCGGAAATGAAATGCATAATGGAAGCGGCTACACACCAACCTTCGCATGGGGAGTGGACGGCTTTACGCTTTGGTTTCGCGCGGTGGACCGGTTGGGCGCGGGGTCTACCCATTTCACCGTGCGGTAGACCAGGGAGTCGGGAAGCAGATCCGACGCAGCGGCGGAGGTGGACGGCGTCCCTGAGCAGGATCCGGCGCGGTGGGCGTCGGCTACGGTGGAGCACAAATGGTGCGGTGTGCGCCTTCGTCGGGGAAGCGGCTCCGGCTTGCTTGACAACGTCTTCTCGGACACTACAGCGGCTGGTCAGGAGGCTGTGGTGGCGAGGTGGGACGGTGGTGCACTGCCGTCGTCGGGCGAGATGCTCCGATTCGGTGGGTGACGCGTGAGAGATGTGGGATTCGGCGCCTGTGCCGGTGGTATGTTTTAATGGCTGGGGTGAGATTGGCCTTGGCCCGAATAAGAGAAGAACCGCTGGGGACGTTTTTGATGAAAGGATAAGATGGGAAATTCGAACATTTGAAAATTGGAGGCGGCAACCCGAGCTATTTTCGCCGGTGTTTTGGCGCTTCGTTGAAATGGTTTGGTGGATGCGCGAAAAAAAATGGACGCGGTCCGACCCCATCAAGGTCTCATTTGTAAGCATGGGCGGTACGGCAGCCATCCTACCTTGATTTTTAGTGAATATCCATTCATATATATGTGTTTTTTCTGAACATTTGAGTGCTTAAAACGGACTTCATATGACAAAGTTGCGCCTATTTTAGTGAACACTGCGTGGAGCCGATTTCGAAAAGAAAACATGGAATAGGTACCAAAAAACATATATAGACTCGTTCTTCGCATTAAAAAGATTGATGTATCATGGATCTTTGTATATGTAAAATAACCTTGAGCTATTTATCATACGCGTAGAATTGAAGACTTCAGATACTTCTGATACTACGGGCACCGTTGCTTTGATGGCGATAAAACTTCACTGATGAAGTATACAGGCCGCTGAACTCCATGGATTTTTCCTTCTTCTTCCTGTTCCACCACAAGGATCGTGCTGACCACTTGAGGTGTGGCCGCGATATACAACAGGAGGGGTTCCTTTTCCTTTGGAGCCACTAGTATTGGGGGTGCCGAGATTGTGCGCTTGAGTTCTTCGAAAGCTCTATCCGCTTCCTCGTTCCACTCGAGCTTTTCTCCTTGCTTCATCAACGCGTAAAACGGTAACGCCTTTTCCCCTAGTATGGCGACAAATCTGCTCAAAGCGGTGACTCGCCCAGTTAGCTGTTCTATTTCCTTGAGCTTGGTTGGTCTTCTCATCTTTACGATGGCTTGGATTTTATCCGGGTTGGCCTCAATTCCTCTTGCTGACACCAAGTACCCGAGGAGTTCTCCAAAGGAACATTTCGTCGGGTTTAGCTTGAGGAAGAACTTGTCGAGGTTGTCAAAGGTCTCCTTGAGATCGTCGATCAAAGACGCACTATATTTTGTTGTTATGCCGACATCGTCAATGTATACTTGAACGTTTTTCCAAATTTGCTTGGCGAGGCACTTCTGCATCATCCGCTGGTAAGTAGCTCCCGCGTTTTTCAACCCGAAGGGCATTATCCTGTAACAAAACACGCCGTAAGGGGTTATGAAAGCTGTTTTAACTTCATCTTCTTCTTTTCGCGAGGCACAGTAGAAAGTTTGCTCCTTAAGGTCCTTCCTCCGTCAGGTAACACATCGTAATCAGTTGTTAACTGTGATGCTGCGTACTCTGCTTGCATCCCGAAAGTTTCTGACATCCTCTGGAAGTCTTTGTCGCACTTATCTGCTAGACCAAAACTTCCCTTCACCGTGATTGGGCCATTGGGTCCAGGGATTCTCCACAGTAGATACGTATAATGCGGCACTGCCATGAATCTGGCGTAAGCGGGTCGTCCTAGTAACACATGATATTGAAACGGAATATCTACCACTTCAAACTCGAGCTTCTCCCTCCTGTAGTTCTCTCGGATTCCAAACTGAACATCGAGATCTATCTTTCCCAGTGGATAATTCGGCTTCTCTGGTGTGATCCCATGGAAGCGTGTGTCTGTTGGTTTCAATTTTGACAGAGATATATTCTTCTTCCTCAATGTGTCTGCGAACATGAGGTTTAGACTGCTTCCACCATCTATGAATACTCTCGAAACGTCGAATCTTGCGATCACAGCCGGCAGAATCATGGCTGATTGACCTGGCCGCAGAACTTGTGGCGGATGATCTGCTTGAGTGAACCCGATGTCCTGTCCCGACCAATTTAAATACTCTATCGTTGGTGGAGGCATCTTTTCTGCCATGAATACTTGTCACAAAATCACCTTTTGGGCTCTGTTCGAAGGCCTGCCTTTTTGGATCATCGCCAATGCTCCGTTTGTATCGATGTAAGGACCATTCTGCAGGTTTTCCGCGATTTGCAGTTGATGCCGATTTTCGTTGGTAATTGCGGGTGGAGGCGGAAGGTGGATCTCACTTCTTGGCCCCTGCGGGTGCCCCTTGTTTGCTGCCTGTGCATTGGCATTTCCTGCATACCTGTGCAAAGCTTGAAAAGTCCGGCAGTCCTTCTGAAGATGACCCGACTGCCTTTTACCATCATTGTCGAGGTAAAAATGCACCTGGCACGGTTCGTTCAGCATATCCTCGGGTGATATATTGTATGGCCGTTGGAACCTTGGCCTATTATTGTCTGCTGGAACTTGGAGCATCTCTGTGATCGTTGCGCTGCTCGCTATCTCTGTGGTACTCCTCCGATGATTTCCTCCACTACTTCCTCGGAAGCCAGCCGCCACTTGGCTGGGACCGTCGTAGTCGGCGTATTGACAAGCATATCGTCGCATATTTTAATTATTGTTCCTATTACGGTCTTCGTCGGGTGACCTGTTCTGTTTGTTATGTGATACGCGTAGATGCACACGTCCGTTGGGAACCCCAAGTGGAAGGTATGATGCGTATAGAAGCAAGTTTCCCTCAGTATGAAACCAAGGTTTAATCGAACCAGTAGGAGCCAAGAAGCACGTTGAAGGTTGATGGTGGCGAAATGTGATGCGGCAACAACAGGATTCCGGCGCCAACGTGGAACCTGCACAACACAACCCAAGTACTTTGCCCCAACGAAACAGTGAGGTTGTCAATCTCACCGGCTTGCTGTAACAAAGGATTAACCGTATTGTGTGGAAGATGATTGTTTGCAAGAAAACAGTAAAACAAGTATTGCAGTAGATTGTATGCGATGTAAAGAATAGGACCGGGGTCCACAGTTCACTAGAGGTGTCTCTCCATAAGATAAAAGCATGTTGGGTGAACAAATTACAGTCGGGCAATTGACAAATAGAGAAGGGCATAACAATGCATGTACATGATATGATAAATATAGTGAGATTTAATCCGGGCATTACGACAAAGTACATAGACCGCCATCCAACTGCATCTATGCCTAAAAAGTCCACCTTAAGTTATCATCCGAACCCCATTCGGTATTAAGTTGCAAAGCAACAGACAATTGCATTAAGTATGGTGCGTAATGTAATCGACAACTACATCCTTAGACATAGAATCAATGTTTTATCCCTAGTGGCAACAGCACATCACAACCTTAGAACTTTCTGTCACTGTCCCAGGTGTCAATGGAGGCATGAACCCACTATCGAGCATAAATACTCCATCTTGGAGTTAAGAGCAAAAACTTGGCCAGAGCCTCTACTAATAACGGAGAGCATGCAAGATCATAAACAACACATAAACAATAGATTGATAATCACCATAACATAGTATTCTCTATCCATCGGATCCCGACAAACACAACATATAGTATTACAGATAGATGATCTTGATCATGTTAGGCAGCTCACAAGATCCAACAATGAAGCACAATTAGGAGAAGACGATGATACGTCTCCGACGTATCGATAATTTCTTATGTTCCATGCTACTTTATTGATGATACCTACATGTTTTATGCACATTATATGTCATATTTATGCATTTTCTGGAACTAACCTATTAACAAGATGCCGAAGAGCCGGTTGCTATTTTCGCTGTTTTTGGTTTCGAAATCCTAGTAAGGAAATATTCTAATTGGACGAAATCTTCGCCCAGGGTCCTATTTTTCCACGGAGCTTCCGAAGACCGAAGAGGGAAGGAAGTGGGGCCACGAGGTGGCCACACCATAGGGCGGCGCGGCCCAGGCCCTGGCCGCGCCGGCCTGTGGTGTGGGCCCTCGCGCCGCCTCGACCTACCCTTTCGCCTACTTAAAGCCCCCGTCGCGAAACCCCCAGTAAGAGCCACGATACGGAAAACCTTCCGAGACGCGCGCGCCGCGAATCCCATCTCGGGATTCAGGAGATCGCCTCCGGCACTGCGGAGAGGGGATTCATCTCCCGGAGGACTCTTCATCGCCATGATCGCCTCCGGAGTGATGAGTGAGTAGTTCACCCCTGGACCATGGGTCCATAGCAGTAGCTAGATGGTCGTCTTCTCCTTGTTGTGCTTCATTGTTGGATCTTGTGAGCTGCCTAACATGATCAAGATCATCTATCTGTAATACTATATGTTGTGTTTGTCGGGATCCGATGGATAGAGAATACTATGTTATGGTGATTATCAATCTATTGTTTATGTGTTGTTTATGATCTTGCATGCTCTCCGTTATTAGTAGAGGCTCTGGCCAAGTTTGTACTCTTAACTCCAAGAGGGAGTATTTATGCTCGATAGTGGGTTCATGCCTTCATTGACACCTGGGACAGTGACAGAAAGTTCTAAGGTTGTGATGTGTTGTTGCCACTAGGGATAAAACATTGATTCTATGTCTAAGGATGTAGTTGTCGATTACATTACGCACCATACTTAATGCAATTGTCTGTTGCTTAGCAACTTAATACTGAATGGGGTTCGGATGATAACCTGAAGGTGGACTTTTTAGGCATAGATGCAGTTGGATGGCGGTCTATGTACTTTGTCGTAATGCCCAATTAAATCTCACTATATTTATCATATCATGTATATGCATTGTTATGCCTTTCTCTATTTGTCAATTGCCCGACTGTAATTTGTTCACCCAACATGCTTTTATCTTATGGGAGAGACACCTCTAGTGAACTGTGGACCCCGGTCCTATTCTTTACATAGCATACAATCTATGCAATTGTGTTTTACTGTTTTCTTTGCAAACATCTTCCACTCGATACGTTTAATCCTTTGTTACAGCAAGCCGGTGAGATTGACAACCTCACTTTCGTTGGGGCAAAGTACTTTGGTTTTGTTGTGCAGATTCCACGTTGGCGCCGGAATCCCTGTTGTTGCGCCGCATCACATTTCGCCACCATCAACCTTCAACGTGCTTCTTGGCTCCTACTGGTTCGATTAAACCTTGGTTTCTTTCTGAGGGAAAACTTGCTGTGCACATCATACCTTCCTCTTGGGGTTCCCAACGAACGTGTGAGTTACACGCCATCAAGCTCTTTTTCTGGCGCCGTTGAGATCAAGACACGCTGCAAGGGGAGTCTCCACTTCTCAATCTCTTTACTTTGTTTTTGTCTTGCTTTATTTTATTTACTACTTTGTTTGCTGCACTAAATCAAAATACAAAAAAATTAGTTGCTAGTTTTACTTTATTTACTGTCTTGCTCTCTATATCGAAAACACAAAAAAATTAGTTACTTGCATTTACTTTATCTAGTTTGTTTTATTTACTGTTGCTAAAATGAATACTCCTGAAAATACTAAGTTGTGTGACTTCACAAATGCAAATAATAATGATTTCCTATGCACACCTATTGCTCCACCTGCTACTACAGCAGAATTCTTTGAAATTAAACCTGCTTTACTAAATCTTGTCATGAGAGATCAATTTTCTGGTGTTAGTTCTGATGATGCTGCTGCCCATCTCAATAATTTTGTTGAACTTTGTGAAATGCAAAAGTATAAGGATGTAGATGGTGATATTATTAAATTGAAAGTGTTTCCTTTCTCATTAAGAGGAAGAGCTAAAGATTGGTTGCTATCTTTGCCTAAGAATAGTATTGATTCATGGACTAAATGCAAGGATGCTTTTATTGGTAGATATTATCCTCCCGCTAAAATTATATCTTTGAGAAGTAGCATAATGAATTTTAAGCAATTAGATACTGAACATGTTGCTCAAGCATGGGAGAGAATGAAAACTTTGGTAAAGAATTGCCCAACCCATGGACTGACTACTTGGATGATCATCCAAACCTTCTATGCAGGACTAAATTTTTCTTGAATTTATTGGATTCAGCTGCTGGAGGTACCTTTATGTCCATCACTTTGGGGCGGCTACAAAACTTCTTGATGATATGATGATAAATTACTCTGAATGGCACACGGAAAGAGCTCCACAAGGTAAGAAGGTAAATTCTGTTGAAGAAACCTCTTCCTTGAGTGATAAAATTGATGTGATTATGTCTATGCTTGTGAATGGTAGATCTAATGTTGATCCAAATAATGTTCCTTTAGCTTCATTGGTTGCTCAAGAAGAAAATGTTGATGTAAATTTCATTAAAAATAATAATTTCAACAACAATGCTTATAGGAACAACTCTGGTAATAACTATAGGCCATATCCTTCTGCTAATGGTAATGGTTATGGTAATTCTTATGGGAATTCTTACAACAATAATAGAAGTGTACCCCCTGGTCTTGAAGCCATGCTTAAAGAATTTATTAGTACACAAACTGCTTTTAACAAATCTGTTGAGGAAAAGCTTGATAAAATTGATACTATTGCTTCTAGAGTTGATAGACTTGCCTCTGATGTTAATCTTTTAAAATTGAAAGTTATGCCTAATAATGATATTGATAATAATATTACTACTACAACAAATGCCATCCAAGTTAGAATTAATGAGAATATAAGATTAATGGCTGAATTGCGTGCTAGGTGGGATAGAGAAGAAAATGAAAAACTAGCTAAAGAGAATAATATAGCTAAAGTTTGGACTATTACCACCACTAGTAATGCTAATTCTTCACATGTTGCTGCACCTCCTACTATCAATGGTAAAATAATTGGTGTTGGAAATGTTTCTACTCCTAGTGCAAAGCGTACAAAACTGCCTGAAATTGCTGAAACTGCTTGTGATAAAACTGCTGAAATTTTTTCCAACCTTGGGAACAATGATCCCATTGCTGTAGCTCATAATGATTTAGATTTTGATGATTGCCACATCTCTGAAGTTATAAAGTTCTTACAAAAACTTGCTAAAAGTCCTAATGCTAGTGCTATAAATTTAGCCTTTACAAAACATATTACAAATGCTCTCATAAAAGCTAGAGAAGAGAAACTAAAACTTGAAACTTCTATTCCTAGAAAGTTAGAAGATGGTTGGGAGCCCATCATTAAAATGAAATTCAATGACTTTGAATGTAATGCTTTATGTGATCTTGGTGCAAGTATTTATGTTATGCCTAAAAAGATTTATGATATGCTTGACTTGCCACCATTGAAGAATTGTTATTTGGATGTTAATCTTGCCGATAATGTTAAAAAGAAACCTTTGGGGAGGATTGATAATGTGCGCATTACGGTTAACAATAACCTTGTCCCCGTTGATTTTGTTGTTTTGGATATCGAATGCAATGCATCTTGTCCTATTGTGTTGGGAAGACCTTTTCTTCGAACCGTTGGTGCTGTTATTGATATGAGGGAAGGTAATATTAAATATCAATTTCCTCTCAAGAAAGGTATGGAACACTTCCCTAGAAAGAGAATGAAGTTTCCTTTTGATTCTATTATTAGAACAAGTTATGATGTTGATGCTTCTACTCTTGATAATACTTGATTTGCACTTTCTGCGCCTAGCTGAAAGGCGTTAAAGAAAAGCGCTTATGGGAGACAACCCATGTTTTTACTACAGCAATTTTTTGTTTTGTTGAGTCTTGGAAGTTGTTTACTACTGTAGCAACCTCTCCTTATCATGTTTTTGTGCCAAGTAAAGTTTCTATGTCAAAGTTGATGTTATATTCGGGATCGCTGCGCAGAAACAGTATTGCTGTCTGTCACGAATCTGGGCACAGTTCTCTGTAGAAAATTCGAAAAAATCTGCCAATTTACGAGCGTGATCCTCAGATATGTACGCAACTTTCATTAGTTTTGAGTTTTTCCATTTGAGCAAGTCTGGTGCCAGCTTTAAATTCGTCTTTACGGACTGTTCTGTTTTTGACAGATTCTGCCTTTTATTTCGCATTGCCTCTTTTGCTATGTTGGATTCATTTCTTTGATCCATTAATGTCCAGTAGCTTTATGCAATGTCCAGAAGTGAAAAGAATGTTTGTGTCACCTCTGAATGTGTGAATTATTATTTGTGCACTAACCCTCTAATGAGTTTGCTTGAAGTTTGGTGTGAAGGAAGTTTTCAAGGGTCAAGAGAGGAGTATGATATACTATGATCAAGAGGAGTGAAAGCTCTAAGCTTGGGGATGCCTCCGTGGTTCATCCCTGCATATTTTAAGAAGACTCAAGCGTCTAAGCTTGGGGATGCCCAAGGCATCCCCTTCTTCATCGACAACATCATCAGGTTCCTCCCTGAAACTATATTTTTATTCAGTCACATCTTGTGTTCTTTACTTGGAGCGTCGGTTTGTTTTTGTTTTTGTTTTTGTTTGAATAAAATGGATCCTAGCATTCACTTTGTGGGAGAGAGACACGCTGTTGCATATGGACAAATATGTCCTTAGGCTTTACTCATAATGTTCATGGCGAAGTTTCTTCTTCGTTAAATTGTTATATGGTTGGAATTGAAAAATGCTACATGTAGTAATTCTAAAATGTCTTGGATAATGTGATACTTGGCAATTGTTGTGCTCATGTTTAAGCTCTTGCATCATATGCTTTGCACCCATTAATGAAGAAATACATAGAGCTTGCTAAAATTTGATTTGCATATTTGGTCTCTCTAAGGTCTAGATAATATCTAGTATTGAGTTTTGAACAACAAGGAAGACGGTGTAGAGTCTTATAATGTTTACAATATGTCTTTTATGTGAGTTTTGCTGCACCTGTTCATCCTTGAGTTTGCTTCAAATAACCTTGCTAGCCTAAACCTTGTATCGAGAGGGAATACTTCTCATGCATCCAAAATCCTTGAGCCAACCACTATGCCATTTGTGTCCACCATACCTACCTACTACATGGTATTTCTCCGCCATTCCAAAGTAAATTGCTTGAGTGCTACGTTTAAAATTCCATCATTCACCTTTGCAATATATAGCTCATGGGACAAAATAGCCTTAAAAACTATCGTAGTATTGAATATGTACTTATGCACTTTATCTTTTATTAAGTTGCTTGTTGTGCGATAACCATGTTTCTAGGGAACGCCATCAACTATTGTTGAATATCATGTGAGTTGCTATGCATGTCCGTCTTGTCTGAAGGATCTATCATTTTAGTGGTTGGAGCATGCAAAATTGTTAGAGAAGAACATTGGGCCGCTAACTAAAGCCATGAATCATGGTTGAAGTTTCAGTTTTGGACATATATCCTCAATCTCATATGAGAATAATAATCATTGCTACATGCTTATGCATTTAAGAGGAGTCCATTATCTGTTGTCCATGTTGTCCCGGTATGGATGTCTAAGTTGAGAATAATCAAAAGCGAGAAATCCAAAATGCGAGCATTCTCCTTAGACCTTTGTACAGGCGGCATGGAGGTACCCCTTTGTGACACTTGGTTGAAACATGGCATGCAAAGATCCGGTAGTCCAAGCTAAGTAGGACGAGGTGCGGACACTATTAGTATACTATGCATGAGGCTTGCAACTTGTAAGATATAATTTACATAACTCATATGCTTTATTACTACCGTTGACAAAATTGTTTCATGTTTTCAAATAAAAGCTCTAGCACAAATACAGCAATCGATGCTTTCCTCTTTGAAGGATCTTTCTTTTACTTTTATTGTTGAGTCAGTTTACCTATCTCCCTCCACCTTAAGAAGCAAACACTTGTGTGAACTGTGCATTGATTCCTACATACTTGCATATTGCACTTGTTATATTACTTTATGTTGAAGATATCCATGAGATATACATGTTATAAGTTGAAAGCAACCGCTGAAACTTAATCTTCCTTTGTGTTGTTTCAACACCTTTACTTTGATTTATTGCTTTATGAGTTAACTCTTATGCAAGACTTATTGATGCTTGTCTTTAAGTACTATTCATGAAAAGTCTTTGTCATATGATTCACTTGTTTACTCATGTCATTACTTTTGTTTTGATCGCTGCATTCATTACATATGTTTACAAATAGTATGATCAAGATTATGATGGCATGTCACTTCAGAAATTATCTTTGTTATCGTTTTACCTGCTCGGACGAGCAGAACTAAGCTTGGGGATGCTGATACGTCTCCGACGTATCGATAATTTCTTATGTTCCATGCTACTTTATTGATGATACCTACATGTTTTATGCACATTATATGTCATATTTATGCATTTTCTGAACTAACCTATTAACAAGATGCCGAAGAGCCATTCTGTTTTTGCTGTTTTGGTTTCAGAAATCCTAGTAAGGAAATATTCTCGGAATTGGACGAAATCTTCGCCCAGGGTCCTATTTTGGAGCTTCCAGAAGACCGAAGAGGGAAGGAAGTGGGGCCACGAGGTGGCCACACCATAGGGCGCGGCCCAGGCCCTGGCCGCGCCGGCCTGGTGTGGGCCCTCGCGCCCGCCTCGACCTACCCTTTCGCCTACTTAAAGCCCCCGTCGCGAAACCCCCAGTAGAGAGCCATACGGAAAACCTTCCAGAGACGCCGCCGCCGCGAATCTCATCTCGGGGATTTAGGAGATGCGCCTCGGCACCTGCCGGGAGGGGATTCATCTCCCGAAGGACTCTTCATCGCCATGATCGCCTCCGGAGTGATGAGTGAGTAGTTCACCCCTGGACCATGGGTCCATAGCAGTAGCTAGATGGTCGTCTTCTCCTTGTTGTGCTTCATTGTTGGATCTTGTGAGCTGCCTAACATGATCAAGATCATCTATCTGTAATACTATATGTTGTGTTTGTCGGGATCCGATGGATAGAGAATACTATGTTATGGTGATTATCAATCTATTGTTTATGTGTTGTTTATGATCTTGCATGCTCTCCATTATTAGTAGAGGCTCTGGCCAAGTTTGTACTCTTAACTCCAAGAGGGAGTATTTATGCTCGATAGTGGGTTCATGCCTTCATTGACACCTGGGACAGTGACAGAAAGTTCTAAGGTTGTGATGTGTTGTTGCCACTAGGGATAAAACATTGATTCTATGTCTAAGGATGTAGTTGTCGATTACATTACGCACCATACTTAATGCAATTGTCTGTTGTTGCAACTTAATACTGAATGGGGTTCGGATGATAACCTGAAGGTGGACTTTTTAGGCATAGATGCGGTTGGATGGCGGTCTATGTACTTTGTCGTAATGCCCAATTAAATCTCACTATATTTATCATATCATGTATATGCATTGTTATGCCTTTCTCTATTTGTCAATTGCCCGACTGTAATTTGTTCACCCAACATGCTTTTATCTTATGGGAGAGACACCTCTAGTGAACTGTGGACCCCGGTCCTATTCTTTACATAGCATACAATCTACCAATTGTGTTTTACTTTTTCTTTGCAAACATCTTCCACTCGATAAGTTTAATCCTTTGTTACACAAGCCGGTGAGATTGACAACCTCACTATTTCGTTGGGGCAAAGTACTTTGGTTTTGTTGTGCAGATTCCACGTTGGCGCCGGAATCCCTGTTGTTGCGCCGCATCACATTTCGCCACCATCAACCTTCAACGTGCTTCTTGGCTCCTCCTGGTTCGATTAAACCTTGGTTTCTTTCTGAGGGAAAACTTGCTACTGTGCGCATCATACCTTCCTCTTGGGGTTCCCAACGAACGTGTGAGTTACACGCCATCAGACGACCATCTAGCTACTGCTATGGACCCATAGTCCAGGGGTGAACTACTCACTCATCACTCCGGAGGCGATCATGGCGATGAAGAGTCCTCCGGAGATGAATCCCTCCCGGGGGTGCCGGAGGCGATCTCCTGAATCCCCCGAGATGGGATTCGCGGCGGCGTCTCTGGAAGGTTTTCCGTATCGTGGCTCTCGGTCGGGGGTTTCGCGACGGAGGCTATAAGTAGGCGAAAGGGCAGGTCAAGAGGCGGCACGAGGGCCCGGGGACGGGCCGCGCGGCTAGGGCCAGGCCGCGCCGCCTGTCACTGGCCACCTCGTGGCCCCCTTCGACTCCCCTTCGGTCTTCTGGAAGCTTCGTGCAAAAATAGGACCCTGGCGGTGATTTCGTCCAATTCCGAGAATATTTCCTTACTAGGATTTCTGAAACCAAAACAACAGAAAACAGCAACTGGCTCTTCGGCATCTTGTTAATAGGTTAGTTCCGGAAAATGCGTAAATACGACATATAATGTGCATAAAACATGTAGGTATCATCAATAAAGTAGCATGGAACATAAGAAATTATCGATACGTTGGAGACGTATCAGCATCCCCAAGCTTAGTTGCTCGTCCCGAGCAGGTAAAACGATAACAAAGATAATTTCTGAAGTGACATGCCATCATAATCTTGATCATACTATTTGTAAACATATGTAATGAATGCAGCGATCAAAACAATGGTAATGACATGAGTAAACAACTGAATCATAAAGCAAAGACTTTTCATGAATAGTACTTCAAGACAAGCATAAATAAGTCTTGCATAAGAGTTAACTCATAAAGCAATAAATCAAAGTAAAGGTATTGAAGCAACACGAAGGAAGATTAAGTTTCAGCGGTTGCTTTCAACTTATAACATGTATATCTCATGGATATTGTCAACATAAAGTAATATAACAAGTGCAATATGCAAGTATGTAGGAATCAATGCACAGTTCACACAAGTGTTTGCTTCTTAAGGTGGAGGGAGATAGGTAAACTGACTCAACAATAAAAGTAAAAGAAAGGTCCTTCAAAGAGGAAAGCATCGATTGCTGTATTTGTGCTAGAGCTTTTATTTTGAAAACATGAAACAATTTTGTCAACGGTAGTAATAAAGCATATGAGTTATGTAAATTATATCTTACAAGTTGCAAGCCTCATGCATAGTATACTAATAGTGCCCGCACCTTGTCCTACTTAGCTTGGACTACCGGATCTTCGCAATGCCATGTTTCAACCAAGTGTCACAAAGGGGTACCTCCATGCCGCCTGTACAAAGGTCTAAGGAGAAAGCTCGCATTTTGGATTTCTCGCTTTTGATTATTCTCAACTTAGACATCCATACCGGGACAACATGGACAACAGATAATGGACTCCTCTTAAATGCATAAGCATGTAGCAATTATTATTCTCATATGAGATTGAGGATATATTTCCAAAACTGAAACTTCAACCATGATTCATGGCTTTAGTTAGCGGCCCAATGTTCTTCTCTAACAATTTGCATGCTCCAATCATTAAGGTGATAGATCCTTCAGACAAGACGGACATGCATAGCAACTCACATGATATTCAACAACAGTTGATGGCGTTCCCCAGAAGCATGGTTATCGCACAACAAGCAACTTAATAAAAGATAAAGTGCATAAGTACATATTCAATACTACGATAGTTTTTAAGGCTATTTTGTCCCATGAGCTATATATTGCAAAGGTGAATGATGGAATTTTAAAGGTAGCACTCAAGCAATTTACTTTGGAATGGCGGAGAAATACCATGTAGTAGGTAGGTATAGTGGACACAAATGGCATAGTGGTTGGCTCAAGGATTTTGGATGCATGAGAAGTATTCCCTCTCGATACAAGGTTTAGGCTAGCAAGGTTATTTGAAGCAAACTCAAGGATGAACCGGTGCAGCAAAACTCACATAAAAGACATATTGTAAACATTATAAGACTCTACACCGTCTTCCTTGTTGTTCAAAACTCAATACTAGATATTATCTAGACCTTAGAGAGACCAAATATGCAAATCAAATTTTAGCAAGCTCTATGTATTTCTTCATTAATGGGTGCAAAGCATATCATGCAAGAGCTTAAACATGAGGACAACAATTGCCAAGTATCACATTATCCAAGACATTTTAGAATTACTACATGTAGCATTTTCCAATTCCAACCATATAACAATTTAACGAAGAAAAACTTCGCCTTCAACATTATGAGTAAAGCCTAAGGACATATTTGTCCATATGCAACATCGGAGCGTGTCTCTCTCCCACAAAGTGAATGCTAGGATCCATTTTATTCAAACAAAAACAAAAACAAAAACAAACCGACGCTCCAAGCAAAGAACACAAGATGTGACTGAATAAAAATATAGTTTCAGGGGAGGAACCTGATGATGTTGTCGATGAAGAAGGGGATGCCTTGGGCATCCCCAAGCTTAGACGCTTGAGTCTTCTTAAAATATGCAGGGATGAACCACGGGGCATCCCCAAGCTTAGAGCTTTCACTCCTCTTGATCATAGTATATCATTCTCCTCTCTTGACCCTTGAAAACTTCCTTCACACCAAACTTCAAGCAAACTCATTAGAGGGTTAGTGCACAATTAATAATTCACATATTCATAGGTGACACAAACATTCTTTACACTTCTGGACATTGCATAAAGCTACTGGACATTAATGGATCAAAGAAATTCATCCAACATAGCAAAAGAGGCAATGCGAAATAAAAGGCAGAATCTGTCAAAAACAGAACAGTCCGTAAAGACGAATTTTAAAGTGGCACCAGACTTGCTCAAATGGAAAAACTCAAAACTAATGAAAGTTGCGTACATATCTGAGGATCACGCTCGTAAATTGTCAGATTTTTTCGAATTTTCTACAGAGACTTGTGCCCAGATTCGTGACAGACAGCAATGCTGTTTCTGAGCGATCCCAAATATAACATCAACTTTAACATAGAAACTTTACTTGGCACAAAAACATGATAAGGAGAGGTTGCTACAGTAGTAAACAACTTCCAAGACTCAAATATAAAACAAAGTACTGTAGTAAAAACATGGGTTGTCTCCCATAAGCGCTTTTCTTTAACGCCTTTCAGCTAGGCGCAGAAAGTGCAAATCAAGTAACATCAAGAGTAGAAGCATCAACATCATAATTTGTTCTAATAATAGAATCAAAAGGCAACTTCATTCTCTTTCTAGGGAAGTGTTCCATACCTTTCTTGAGAGGAAATTGATATTTAATATTACCTTCCCTCATATCAATAACAACAGTTCGAAGAAAAGGTCTTCCCAACACAATAGGACAAGATGCATTGCATTCGATATCCAAGACAACAAAATCAACGGGGACAAGGTTATTGTTAACCGTAATGTGCACATTATCAATCCTCCCCAAAGGTTTCTTTTTAACATTATCGGAAAGATTAACATCCAAATAACAATTCTTCAACGGTGGCAAGTCAAGCATATCATAAATCTTTTTAGGCATAAGAGAAATACTTGCACCAAGATCACATAAAGCATTACATTCAAAGTCATTGAATTTCATTTTAATGATGGGCTCCCAACCATCTTCTAACTTTCTAGGAATAGAAGTTTCAAGTTTTAGTTTCTCTTCTCTAGCTTTTATGAGAGCATTTGTAATATGTTTTGTAAAGGCTAAATTTATAGCACTAGCATTAGGACTTTTAGCAAGTTTTTGTAAGAACTTTATAACTTCAGAGATGTGGCAATCATCAAAATCTTAATCATTATGAGCTACAGCAATGGGATCATTGTTCCCAAGGTTGGAAAAAATTTCAGTTTTATCACAAGCAGTTTCAGCAGTTTTAGCAATTTCAGGCAGTTTTGTACGCTTTGCACTAGAAGTAGAAACATTGCCAACACCAATTATTTTACCATTGATAGTAGGAGGTGCAGCAACATGTGAAGAATTAGCATTACTAGTGGTGGTAATAGTCCAAACTTTAGCTACGTTATTCTCTTTAGCTAGTTTTTCATTTTCTTCTCTATCCCACCTAGCACGCAATTCAGCCATTAATCTTATATTCTCATTAATTCTAACTTGGATGGCATTTGCTGTAGTAGTAATCTTATTATCAATATCATTATTAGGCATAACTTTCACTTTTAAAAGATTAACATCAGAGGCAAGTCTATCAACTCTAGAAGCAATAATATCAATTTTATCAAGCTTTTCCTCAACAGATTTGTTAAAAGCAGTTTGTGTACTAATAAATTCTTTAAGCATAGCTTCAAGACCAGAGGGTACACTCCTATTATTGTTGTAAGAATTCCCATAAGAATTACCATAACCATTACCATTAGCAGAAGGATATGGCCTATAGTTATTACCAGAGTTGTTCCTATAAGCATTGTTGTTGAAATTATTATTTTTAATGAAATTCACATCAACATTTTCTTCTTGAGCAACCAATGAAGCTAAAGGAACATTATTTGGATCAACAGTAGATCTACCATTCACAAGCATATAGACATAATCACATCAATCTTATCACTCAAGGAAGAGGTTTCTTCAACAGAATTTACCTTCTTACCTTGTGGAGCTCTTTCCGTGTGCCATTCAGAGTAATTTATCATCATATCATCAAGAAGTTTTGTAGCCGCCCCCAAAGTGATGGACATAAAGGTACCTCCAGCTGAATCCAATAAATTCCTGAAGAAAAATTTAGTCCTGCATAGAAGGTTTGGATGATCATCCAAGTAGTCAGTCCATGGGTTGGGCAATTCTTTACCAAAGTTTTCATTCTCTCCCATGCTTGAGCAACATGTTCAGTATCTAATTGCTTAAAATTCATTATGCTACTTCTCAAAGATATAATTTTAGCGGGAGGATAATATCTACCAATAAAAGCATCCTTACATTTAGTCCATGAATCAATACTATTCTTAGGCAAAGATAGCAACCAATCTTTAGCTCTTCCTCTTAATGAGAAAGGAAACACTTTCAATTTAATAATATCACCATCTACATCCTTATACTTTTGCATTTCACAAAGTTCAACAAAATTATTGAGATGGGCAGCATCATCAGAACTAACACCAGAAAATTGATCTCTCATAACCAAGTTCAGTAAAGCGGGTTTAATTTCAAAGAATTCTGCTGTAGTAGCGGGTGGAGCAATAGGTGTGCATAGGAAATCATTATTATTTGCGTTTGTGAAGTCACACAACTTAGTATTTTCAGGGGTATTCATTTTAGCAACGGTAAATAAAGCAAACTAGATAAAGTAAATGCAAGTAACTAATTTTTTTGTGTTTTTGATATAGAGAGCAAGACAGTAAATAAAGTAAAACTAGCAACTAATTTTTTTGTGTTTTGTTTAGGTGCAGCAAACAAAGTAGTAAATACAATAAAGCAAGACAAAAACAAAGTAAAGAGATTGAGAAGTGGAGACTCCCTTGCAGCGTGTCTTGATCTCCCCGGCAACGGCGCCAGAAATTTAGCTTGATACGCGTAGATGCACACGTCCGTTGGGAACCCCAAGTGGAAGGTATGATGCGTATAGAAGCAAGTTTCCCTCAGTATGAAACCAAGGTTTAATAGAACCAGTAGGAGCCAAGAAGCACGTTGAAGGTTGATGGTGGCGAAATGTGATGCGGCGCAACAACAGGGATTCCGGCGCCAACGGAACCTGCACAACACAACCAAGTACTTTGCCCCAACGAAACAGTGAGGTTGTCAATCTCACTTGCTGTAACAAAGGATTAACCGTATTGTGTGGAAGATGATTGTTTGCAAGAAAACAGTAAAACAAGTATTGCAGTAGATTGTATGCGATGTAAAGAATAGGACCGGGGTCCACAGTTCACTAGAGGTGTCTCTCCCATAAGATAAAAGCATGTTGGGTGAACAAATTACAGTCGGGCAATTGACAAATAGAGAAGGGCATAACAATGCATGTACATGATATGATAAATGTAGTGAGATTTAATCCGGGCATTACGACAAAGTACATAGACCGCCATCCAACTGCATCTATGCCTAAAAAGTCCACCTTCAGGTTATCATCCGAACCCCATTCAGTATTAAGTTGCAAAGCAACAGACAATTGCATTAAGTATGGTGCGTAATGTAATCGACAACTACATCCTTAGACATAGAATCAATGTTTTATCCCTAGTGGCAACAGCACATCACAACCTTAGAACTTTCTGTCACTGTCCCAGTGTCAATGAAGGCATGAACCCACTATCGAGCATAAATACTCCCTCTTGGAGTTAAGAGCAAAAACTTGGCCAGAGCCTCTACTAATAACGGAGAGCATGCAAGATCATAAACAACACATAAACAATAGATTGATAATCACCATAACATAGTATTCTCTATCCATCGGATCCCGACAAATACAACATATAGTATTACAGATAGATGATCTTGATCATGTTAGGCAGCTCACAAGATCCAACAATGAAGCACAATTAGGAGAAGACGACCATCTAGCTACTGCTATGGACCCATAGTCCAGGGGTGAACTACTCACTCATCACTCCGGAGGCGATCATGGCGATGAAGAGTCCTCCGGAGATGAATCCCCTCTCCGGCAGGTGCGGAGGCGATCTCCTGAATCCCCGAGATGGGATTCGCGGCGGCGACGTCTGGAAGGTTTTCCGTATCGTGGCTCTCGTACGGGGGTTTCGCGACGGAGGCTATAAGTAGGCGAAAGGGCAGGTCAAGAGGCGGCACGAGGGGCCCGGGGGACAGGGCGCGGCTAGGGCCCGGCCGCGCCGCCTGTCACCTGGCCACCTCGTGGCCCCGACTCCCCTTCGGTCTTCCCGTTCAAAAATAGGACCCAGGCGGTGATTTCGTCCAATTCCGAGTATTTCCTTACTAGGATTTCTGAAACCAAAAACAGCAGAAAACAACAAGGCTCTTCGGCATCTTGTTAATAGGTTAGTTCCAGAAAATGCGTAAATACGACATATAATGTGCATAAAACATGTAGGTATCATCAATAAAGTAGCATGGAACATAAGAAATTATCGATACGTTGGAGACGTATCATTATGCACGACATCTTCTCCATTTGCCCAGCGATTTACTATATCCATAAGATCAGCAATTGTTCTCGGGTTGGTTCGGCCCAAATCTTCAATTAGGTCTTTCCTTTGGATCCCTCCGACAAATGCATCGATCGCTCTTTCGTCGGATACATTCTTTGCGGAATTCTTGATTATATTCCATCGTTGGATGTACGCTCTCATTGACTCGCCATATTTCTGTTTGCACGCCCTTAGTTGCTCTATGGACGCAGGTTTCTTGCACGTGGAACGGAAATTCTTCACGAATAAGTCCTCAAAAGTTTCCCAGTTGTCGATAGATCCCATTGGCAGTTTCTTGATCCAGGATCTTGCGGCTCCACTAAGATGGACTTGGACACTTTGCATGGTTGTTGCTCTGGTTCCACCCAACAGCTTCACTGTTTCCAGGTAGTCAATTAGCCAATCTTCGGGATCTTGCAAACTATCAAACTTTTTGTAACTGTCTGGCAACTTGAAACCAGATGGAACTTTCGTCCTGCGAACTCGTCCAGTAAAGCAGGGAAGTCCGCACATATCCTCTTCCGCAACTTCTGGCGAGTGTCGCCTAGATCTATTCTCTCTTGCTCTGTCCACTCGATCTTGTGCCTCTGTATTTTTCGCCGCGTCTGTCCGTGGAGGATCTCGCGCCACCATGGTGGGTCGAGGACTGTTTCGCCTTGGAGCACTTTCAGGTTGTGGTGTGCTTGGACTCGCGAACGCTCCTCCCATGGCTCCCACTCCTGCCATGGCCATCTGGTATAGTGTCTCTCTCAGGTCTCCTGCGGGAGGTCGTGACGCTAGTATAAAGGCTTGTGTCGCCATGTACCCGGCTTCCGGCGTTTTCGGGATGATATTACCTCTTGTATCAATCGACATAAATGACATGTTGAGATTCTGGATCAGTTGTTCTCGCTCTTGCTCAGGTAAGTGCGCTAGGTGAGATCTTCCCCTGTCACGTGCTGCTCTGTGGTTGGATCCCGAAGTTCCTGAGTGTCGACTTAGCTCTGCCCTTCTTCGGCTTGACGCAGAAGTTGCGGCTCTCGTCTTGTCAATTTCGGCTCTCTGTTTTTCGAGTTCTCGATCAGCACGGGCGAGTTTGTATTGGTACGCTTGCAATTCTTCGGCCGTGGCAGTCATAGTCATCGGCTCTGTGCCATCCATGGCTCTTGCTGCTCTGTCCCAAGCTTCTTGTGGAAGTTGCACCCTATGGCGAGGAGTGGTTCTAACATATTTGTTTCCCAAACCTTGGGTGAGATTAGCGGGATCGATGTATGGATTTCCCAGATCATCGAAAGCCTCTGACGCTTCATCCTCTTGACGACTTGACTCTCCAATTGCGCAGATTTGATGATATATTAGAGTTTGATCTTCTTCGGGGTCGGTGACATCGTCGTATAGATCGGTGAGGACCTCCCGAACAGAAGTAGACATGTCGATAAAGTCGAAGTTGTCGACGCTATCTGAGTCGCTGCTTATATTTGAGTCCGTAGACGACCCGAAGGATATGTTGTCGAAGATCTTGGCGAGTTTTCCGCTTAAAGCGGGCCTGGTGAAGCTTGATGGCGAGATCTCTTCTTCACCTGACTCAAACGATGATGATGATCCCGAAAAGTCGGAATCGACTGCGAACGATCCCGAAGGATTTGGTATCGCGAGACGGTGCGATCCTTCTTTACCAACACGGAAGTGGAAGCTCCCGAACGTCATCTCAATGGGATCCTCCAGATATGCATATGCATCCACACAGGAGGGCGGGTGAGGAACAAAATCGACAAGACCAATTTCGATTTGTTTACCTCCATCCATCGCGTTGCTTGCCACCAAAGATGTTGACGATGTTGCTGAAGATGTTGAAGATGCCATCGAGATCAGCTCCTTGTCGCCTCTAGTCCCCACAGATGGCACCAATTGACAAGGGATCGACTTGTCAATGCCTACAAGTTGTAGACTTGGGTTTTCGTGGAAGTATATAGAGGGCAAGTAGATCTCGATGGTTTCAGCCGAAAAGGTGCTCGACTGCTAAAAAGCTAGGGTTTGTTGACAATGAGATTGATCCTTTCTTTGTCCCTCGAATCCCCCTTATCTAGGAGGCGGAGCCGAGGGTTTCGTATTACACAAGTTACAACTGCCGGGAGACTCTTTGAGTTCGACCCGTAAGAATACAAATCTCCTTATTCCTAATCTATCTCTGCTTGCCATAGTCGACTCTTTGCTGGGCTTCCAAGCTTCATAATCTTCGAGTTATGGGCCTTCAGTAAACCCCGGGTACTATCTTTGGCAGGCCCATCCGGGAGGCCTATGTCAAGTAGTGAATAAACAGAATTTGGACGATTAACTGATTTAATCGGTCGGCAATTAATCATTGCAACCTACACAAATTAGCACCCAAAACATGTCTGTATAAGAAATAAATAAATAGTATATGGGTCTCTATATGCCTACCCTACTTCTCTAAAGCCCAAAATCCCATTAAAGCATGTACATTTCTCGTCTGTGAAAAATATTCTAGGTCAAATGAGCCACCAACCGCCACCATGTTCATTACTTTCGCTTCTCCTCCTTTGCCCTCTAAAGTTTCTCTTTTCATGTATCCATGATCTGGTCGACAATGGTGAGCAAATCGAGCTCCTAGAGGTGAGAAGTGAGTTGAAACTTTGCAAACCTACTTGATTTGGACAAGGTAGCGGCTGGACAGACGATTTGCGTTGAAAATTTTGTAACTTTATTGACCAAAGTGGACTAATTAATCGGAAATATTCCAAGTAATCAGGTTGTCAAAGCAATTATTTGGGCTAAAGGATTAATACAAGCGATTAGAGGTGATCGACACGGTCAGATCCCTACTAGCGATTAATCGACCTATTAATAGTGATTCGGCCTAGTTTTTTAGAGCGATGATTATGTATATTTGAATATATTCTTCAATTTATATTTTGAATTATATATTAATTTAGTTTGTAAAATATAACACCAAAGTAAAATTAGATAAAAAAATGCATCCTAACTTGCAATATAAATTAAGTTATGTGTACTTATCATGGCAACATCAATTTTCACCCCCAAAGTAAATATGATTATAATTTTTTCCCGCATAAATGATATTTTATTTAGCATAATGTTTATTTCGACTATAGAATAGTGTTAATTATAATTACTCACCCATCGTATTAGTTTAACAAATAAGAAGATCGTTTACGGAGTATAAGAAAACTTTGCTTATTAATTCTCACCTGAATGTATTAAATGCACTTACTCGCTTCATTTCAATGAATAAGTGCACCCATTTTTCAAGATTTATATTTATTGAGATTGAATTGATGTATATAGGAAACGCTTTGTGAGATACGACCCCCCGTCCCCCCCCCCCTTCTGGCGACACGAGGGTCAACCACAGCTACACCGCTACCACCTCCTCCTCCGCCAACCCGTATCCATGTCTTCATAATCAGAGGCCGCCCAATGGTGGAAGGCAGCGTCGTGGAGTCTCCCCTTTCAATTTTCCCTATTCCCTAGCATATAGTCATTCCACATCTCAACAAGATCAACAGGAACCGCTGATGTGAGCTTTTCTAGCCAAATCTTGCTGTCAGCGCCCCTACGAGGCATGTCGTTGCTATGGCCGAGGTCGTCCAAGATCCATGCCCTACGAAGGGTACGACCATTGCAGGCATTTCGGGCACCCGATATTATTGGTTTTGACTTTTAGCCAATATTTGGTTGCCGATGCACTAAATCTAGGGTCCACGGGGTGGCGCCATTGTTGCCTCTGATGGCAAGGGGCCATTGGCGGCTCCAAGATCCAGTTGCGCCAATACCTTGTGGTATGCCGACTGGCTATTAGCTGTGATTACCGTGGTCTGGTGAGAGGTGGGCATGTCAAGGTGGGTCGATGGCCGGAGGTTCTCCATGCTCATGTTGAGTGAGATCGCTATGTGCTGGTGGTGACAAGGAACAAGAAGGATGGGGTGATGACGTTTGTGTGCCTGGCGATCGGTACTTTGCAGCAATTCTTAGAATTGCTAAGTGGTGGTGACAATGCGAAACTTCATCTTTGACGACACTCTTGGTGTTACCCTAGGTGCGACCTTTGGCGGTTTGTACCTAGCAATGCGCCTTCCTAGTCATCTTCTTGTTGAAAGCATTGTCTAGAGTTTGGACCTTCTCCAAGGTGAAATCCCAAGGTATGGTCATGTTGATTAGTCCGGATGATGATGGTGTTTGTGCACTATTACCTCCTATCGACGTTGTTTTTGGAGATTTTTTTTGGAGCAGAGTTGTTGTCCCCACTAGTGATGATATTGTTGATGCAAGTCTCTATGGTGGGGTCTTTGTTTTCTTTTTTTCTTCTTCTTTTGTTTTTTAGGTGTGTGTATCATTCATGTCTAGATTTGCTCTAGTCATTTTGTTGTTGCAGAGGCCAAAGATGTAATTAATACCTTCTTGGCATTAATATATTTTCTTTATTAAAAATGAATATTTGATTTTTTCGATAAAGGAAATATATTAATATCAAAAGATACCAGTTACACCCAGCCTCTGCAACAACGCAACACCCTAATGGCAGTACGGATGCACATAGCCAAAAAAGAGAAAAGAAAACTAAGAAACAAAAGTCCCGCTACAGTATTCTAGGCGTAGCAACAGCAATACATCCACCACCAAGACAACACCTGAAATATAGACTCTCCAGAAGCTACGCCTCTAAGAAGGAAACAGTGCACCAGCGCCGTCGTCGCTCGACCAAAGGTCTTGTCGTCGCTCGACCAAAGGTCTTAGGTTTTCACCCTGAAGATAGTCGCCGCTCTCAAAACAATGCCTCCAATAAGGTCATTGCCAGGCACAACCAGTTAAGGCCGGGATATTTTATAATTTGCCACGCATTACTTAGAACCTCTATAATTTGCCACACATTACTTGGGCTTTTACTATTTGCCACACATTACACCAATTACGTTATAATTTGCCCTATTCCTCCCTTTACAGATCTTTTAACTTTTTTTACTCCAGAATACGTTGTGTAATACAGTACATGTACCCATATGGCTGAAACTCACGTGGCTGGAATGAATCCATCAACCAAATCCCACATAGTCAACCAATCAACCAAATCAGTCGTTGTTAAGAAACAAATCAGTCGTGGCCTCGTGGGCATCAGTCGTTCCATGTACAACGCCGGAGAAACAGGGGCACCATAAGCAGAGGATCTGAGCGGGATCGCCACCGGCGCCAACAGCCGGACGACGAGTGCTGCAGCCATGATCGGCGACCATGAAGGGCATCCACGATCCATGTAACACATTCCTCTTCCCTGAACTCCCCTCCTTTCCATCATTATTTGCCCTATTTCCCTTGAGCGACACCCACGATCCATGGCAGAAAATTGACTGAATAGGATTCCCATCGTCTTGCCTTTGTGTAGTACACCAAGATGCCTGGGAAATGTTTGTTTGCCTGTGTGTGCATATTACATGTCAGTATCAGTAGCATAATAATGTTAAAAATCAATGTGCATGAGCGAAGGCTGTTCGACACTATAAAAAACATTGAAGGTCTGAATAATCTAGTATGTGAAATGTACTAGTGTCAGTTGTAACCACTCCAACACACGAGAGAAAGGGATCGATCACACAAACGAACTTCGAATGGCACAAGGCTCGCAATGATCCTAGTATCTAGCTGACGAAACTGACAGAACTGAATTCAGATTTACCTCTATTTTCTTACACTTGTTTATATTCAATGCATGATAAACAAAACCTTTATATGTTTTGATATGGGCACACTCAATCACAGTATTCCGCTGGCTCCCTGCTCACTTATGTTTCCTTGGAAACTAATAAATTGTTATTTTGTTTTCAACTAGGACATCGACGACAGATACTACCAACTTCCGAAAAGAGACACAATCACACTGCCTCCTAGCCTTCATGACAGCCCTGGGGTTATTACACGGAGGTAACACTTCTGATTGCTTTCATATGCGCAAAACCATGGGAAAAAGAAATTCTCTAACCTGATGTTTAATTGTAGGAGACTAGCTATGGCCTTGGCTGGAGATGGTGCATCACCGCCACCTGTGACACCTATTAAATCTCCAACGAGGCCTACTTTTGATGTGCCTTAAGTTCAAATGCTTGCAAGAAAAAATTAACTCCAAGGAGGAGGAAATAGTGATTTTATTGCGTCGAGACTGTTTTCAATTTTAATTAAGATAGATGTTTACTTTTTCAAATCTGAATTATTTGAGCTCAACATATTTCTAGTGATGAGTTGGTGATCTTCGTGTGATGAATGATGTCAATTCCATGTAATCCAACAGATTTTGTGATATATGGATGGATGCTATTAAATCTGTATGCATATGCATATGCCTCCGATTCAGATTCAACACCTATATAACAAAATAAGAAGTATGCTATACAATTAAATTTGTATGCAATGTTTAAAACACTACTTGTACAGAAGCATGTCTGCAGTTCGTTGATAGAATAGGAGTGCTAACCTACAGTTCGTTGATAGAATAACAACATATGCATAAGCAGCAGACAAAGTCAAAATAAAATGTAGCACATCTATTCCAGTGATTCAGCTGAAATAACCAGAACCAGGTACTGGCCAGAAATTAACAGCTCATGAACATAGCACGACGCGTTGTCTTAGCACCTGCTGGTTTATGGCAAATGTATATTCTCCTAGTTCCCGCAGACCGTCGTTCGCTGCTTCTAGGTTCCAGCGGCAGTTGCTTAAGGTCGGTCCTTACATGATCTGATCCTTATGGCCAACACCAATCTGCAGTCTAGGTTGATCGTTTTGTCCTCGTCTCAGTCGGCTGCGAATGTACGATTTCGATACATTCCGTCCACTAAAATCTAGAATGGACATGTATAAGACATGTAGTGCTAGATTTGTTCGTACATTCTTTTTAGATTATTCGAACAAATGCCTCTAGTAAGAGTTCAACAGCAAAAAGAATAGGCGTTCAATTTAATATGAATGATATCGTTCTCCATCTGGAGGCTTTGAAAATCAGTTTTTGAGTTTGCTACAGAGATTAGAGATGAAGGTAGAATACGCGTTCAACTACCACCCATCTTTCTTCTTCTCTGCCACTGATTCAAATAGTGTCTATGCATACATGCGTGCTTTCCATTCAATTCAACAACAAATATAAACAAAATTCAGCAATAATAGATGGAGGGGAAGAAGAGAAAGCTTACCGGCAATAGCTGGTTCGGGAGGTGGCCGGGAGCAGCATATCGAAGAGGTTGCCGGCGGCAGGAGCTCGGTGATGTCGCCGCGGACATCAGCTTTCGAGGTGTCGCCGGCAGCAGCTCCGGGGTGGACGCCGGCAAACGCACCTCCAGGAAGGCGACCGCCAGATCTTCCTCATCACACCATCCGTGGCCGCCGCGGAGCGCCACCGTGGCTCCATCTTGCGCTTCCCCTCCGTCCGCACGAACATACATCGACGAGCTCGTTGCCTCCCCTGCCATGGGCTAGCTCGAGCGCGGGCATGGCGGCCGGCCGGCCGGCGCGGACCCTGCCGCCGTGGCGTGCTCCCTCGTCGGGTGCTCAGTCCCGTGGTCACTAGGAGAAAGAATGGGGAATAGCAGTGGCAGTGGGCAGCGTACAGTGGTTGGGGAGACCGATCTGTTCGGTTCATGGATTCGTTCCAGCCACGTGAGTTTCAGCCATACGGTACAGTTACGGTATTACACAGCGTATTTCGGGGTCAAAAAAAAGTTAAAAGATCTGTAAAGGGAGAAGTAGGGCAAATTATAAAGAAATTGGTGTAATGTGTGGTAAATAGTAAAACCCAAAGTAATGTGTGGCAAATTATAGAGGTTCAAAGTAATGTGTGGCAAATTATAAAATATCCCGTTAAGGCCAGACCTTGGGTTTTCACCCTGAAAGGTAGAACTCTGAACTTCACCTGTCTTGCCGCCCCCACTTTCATATCACTGCTGCGAAGCCCGGAACACCAAGCAAGTCCCTCAACAGCGCGGAGACTTGAATCTCCATTAGCTAGACCTCTGATCCGGCCTTCATGATATTCTCTTGACTTCACCATGGACCAAAAGGTCACTTGATGTCAACACAGAACAGAGCTTCGCGCCGCTCCCGCCAAAACCAAACGGCTGGAATAAAAACATGGGCGTGCACGACCGAATACCACCCGATTCAGCAAACTCCAGGCAAAAGATGCACTGTTTCATTCGCCGGCGCCGCCTTTCGGAACTCAACACTCCGGCCAGATCAAGAAGGGCAGACCTCAGGAAGGTCCCCATCTTCGCGTAAGAGAAACCCTAGGACCACCACCTTCAAACTGCGAAACAGATGAACAGGCCCCCTCGCCGCCATCTGCTAGCCAGCGAAAACGAAGGAGGAATCGGTGGACGCACCATCCGAGACCCACGCGACCCAGATCTCAGATCGGTCCTGCCACGCCACGCGGTCTTGGACGCCGGTACCACACCATCCACACCTCTCAAGGTCGCTGCCCCCTCCTCGCGTCGTCAGCTGAACCGACGACGGGTCTATGTGGGAACTACACCCGCAGCCACCACCACCACCCATCACCGGAAGGCCATGGAGGGAGCAGCCGCCGCCGCACATCAAGGGATCTCCACCCCGGACGCCGTGCGCGCCTCCCCGCAGCAGCCGCCCCAGCCGCCACAACAGATCGTCGCCACCACCACCCCCGACCACCTTTGGCGCCGGGGCCCGCCGCCACCGTGGCCGGTGCCGCCGGCAGCGGCGGAGGGAAGGATGCGAAGGGGGGGCGGCGCTAGGTTTCGCCCTGGCGTCGCCCTGGGGGATGACGCGAGGAGGTACCTGTTCGCGATCAATGACTTGCATGAACGGCACGAGAGGATGGATGTCATTAAAAAGTGTTTTTAATACAATCTAATCATACCAATTATGTACCATATAATTAAGGTATTGTTCAAATCTTTCTGTCAAAGTTTATCTTAGACGACTACTATATGGAATGGAGCTAATAGCATTTAGGAGCAAATTGGTGCATAGACACCTATGAGGTCTGTCTGAGTTGGCATGGAAAGCCTACAAGTACAAACCCACACAAACCCGTTGCCTCCTCCGCTCCTCTTTCCTCCAACCTCGGCTTCTCCTCCTCCTGCTTCTCTCTCTGCTCTTCTTGGAGTGAAAATTTGCCATTTCGGGAAAGAAAGGTGGAAGGGAACTCAAGACGACGCCGTCGCCGCCTCGCCTCCTCCCCGGGAAAGAATCGGACGGATGTACATGGCCGCCGGCGAGGCCGCCACGGCCTTCGTGGCAACGAGCCTCGACACCCGCATCGCCGTCTCCTTCACCGCCTCCGCCACCACCGTCGCCGACCTCAAGCGTACGTTCCTCCTCCCTTCCTAGCCTTAAGATGAACCCCCATCCATCCTCCTCCAAAATCTCCGCCATTTCTTGCCTCTTCTCCGCGAATTCGCCCAAAATGCTGCGTCATCAACTAACAAAAACCCTATTTTGATTTATCTTCCTGATGATTACTGTGTCCGGATCGTACGTGCGTACCAGGCATAGTGAGCGACGAGCACGCCGCGTCGTTCCCCCACATCGGCCGAATCACCGTCGAATCCTTCAAGGTCCCCTGCCTGCCTGCTATTTCTTCTGTAAAACCCCAACCTTTATTATCTGTGTATGATTCAGGAATTTGGTTGTGATCACATCGCTCCTTGCCGCACCAATTTGCCTTCCGCAGGTCAGGCGCAGAGGCTCGTGGTACCACCTCGCCGACTCCGTGGCGGTCCGGACCGCCTTCCACGGGGTAAAGGGGGCCTGGCACCTCCAGGCGCATGTTCTGCCTCACCCTGCACCTCCAAGCTCCGGCAACGATGACATGCTGCACCATGTGCTCTGCTCTCAGCAGAATGCCGTTGGTGCCGTGGCGGCGGCGGCGGCGGCGGCTCAGGTGGCCCTCCCCTACGCTCCGTCGATGGACCAGCAGGAGGATGGACATGATCGCATTGGTGATGCCTCTGCACTGACTCCTCATGTCAAGCGCAGCAGTGTAGAGGGAGGTGGGTACGCCATGCGTGGTGAAAATTCAGATGCTAACGCAGCAGATCCTGTGAGGGGGCAACGGGCAGGTCTGGTCGATGATCCAAGAGGGAGGAAAAAATTCAGGGAGGGAGATGGAGACCGTGATCGGAAACTCCTTGTTGACTGCGATGACCAGAACAAGTGCAGAGATAATTCAATGTCCAAAAGGATATGTGCGCGAGAGGATGGATCTTTTAATGAAGTGGATGCCAATTCTGCTGGTAGTGGTGGTGCGGTCGATGCACACTCTTCTGATGATGAGATGCTTCAAGACGAAGGAGCTTCATGTCAGCAGGATGAACGGCTGATTTCTGTTGAAAAGAAAGAGGATGCGGTATCGACCAGGCCAGCAGATGAAGTTGAATCATCAGTGCAGCTGTGTACCCATGAGACCATGTCCATAACTGATGATAAGGAGTCACAACTCTGCTTCTCAGTGAATAAGAATGTCTCCACCACCGCCGCAGAAGAACATGCCGATGAAGGAATGGCACAGGGGAAACTGGCTGAGCAACAAGATCACCTTGACAAGGACGATGAAGTACTACAGGGAGATAACTCCAAAGATACCTCGGCCATTCATTCTGAGTATGTATCTGATTCTCACCAATATGAGGGGTCATCAAGGGTATTTGACTTGAAATGCCGCAAGAGTTCAAAATCTGAAATACTGACTGATCAGGTTGGTGGCCACAATTTTGTTGGTTCAGAAGTTGAAGTGACCCCCATTGAAAGGGCATCCCAGGAGAATCATGATATATCGGTTAAGAGACATGGTTCCATGTCTGCTACTGTTTTTCGCCCTTCAACTCCTAATTTAAAATTGTCAGAGATGAAAGTTAACAGCACCGAGCTAGATTATCATAGAAGTAATCCCCTGCCACATGATTTGGATGATTGTGCGCCTAGTTTGAGGGAAAAGCTGGTCTCTGGTCATAAGGAACCATGGTTAGCTGAGATGTGCAACAGTGCAAGCAGCAAGAAAGGAAGAGATCTTCCCCCTTGTGCCGAGTCCACAGAAGAAGGTAATTCTTCAGAAAAAGAAGCAACGGCGCGCAGAGTGAAGGGAAAGGAGCTATGGACAGCCAAGGTGTGCAATGGTGAAATAAGAAGCAGAGGAACTGATCATCCACCTCGTGCCGAGTCTACAAAACAATATAATCCTTCAGAAAAAGAAATGATGGTACACGAAGTTGTGGAAAAGGAGCCATGGACAGGAAGAATATGCAAGAGCGAAAGAAGCAGCATCAAAGGATTTGATCATCCACTTTGTGCCGGGTCCATGAAAGCAGGTAATTCCTCAGAAGCGAGACAAAGCACAAGAACAGTCACATTGGTCGATATGGATGGAACCAAATGGGAAATGCAATTGGACGACTCTTTCGAGCTTGGTCCGCAAGAAAGCAGCAGTTTCACCTGGTCAGAAAAGGAAAACAGCAGTTCAGATGCTAAAGAAATCCAGAGTCCTTCGGCGAAACCCCGTCAGAATGCTGAAGAACGTCCACAGGGTGCACCTGAGAATGGAGGAACTAGGGTACCGACTGAGAGGAGCAATCTTCTGCGACATGGTTCCTTCAAGACCCCAGCGTCCAGCGATCGAACGGGATCGAAGCATGCAGGGGCCACATCAGCTGATGGCGCTGAAGGGGCTTGGGACAAAAGAAGGCAACCGAGGCAGGTGGTTAGGAAAATACCAAATAGCAGGGCAGCGAAGATATATGGCTACAGGTAAATATTCAGTACATCGAGGCGGCGGATACTTTTTTTCATCATGTACATTACTTTCTGTTTCTGCCCCCATAGTTCGTCTGAGAAATGAGCATCATGTTTTCCAAATTATTTTGAGGAGCCACTTGACAACAAAAACCAGAGTAGATTCTTTATGGTTGCTTAGGTGTCTTTTCTCATTGCATATTTGTGTAATGCCCATGCTTTAATTTGATATCCCTATTTAAGCAACTAGTTTGTTTAAGAATGGCAAGTGTTAGAACTTAGAAGTGATGCAGCTTGGGGGCATTTACTGCTTGCATATGCCATAGCTGAGTTATATGCGTTAAACTAATTTTGTGAATAGTTACATCATGGATCCCTTAGAAAAACTTGAAAGAAAGATACTAGGTAGTATGGTATATGGAGTGATACATTTACTTTTGATCATTTTTTTGTAATGCCATGCCTGCTATACTAGATATCACTGCTGCTTGGGTGCCTGCTTAGTGTCTGAATGTGAGAATAAGTCCAGAGAATAGACAGTGGACCTGACTGGCAAGCAAGAGAGACCCAGCATTTTTTATGATTTTCCTTGCGTATGTTGTGACATTATATTTGTTGCTTCTGTTTCTGTGAAACAAGTTTCTCAAAATAACAGTGGCCGATAAATGTGTAGGTAGGCTGAAGGTGAAGGCAGTGCTTGAGTTAAGATGTTGCTGAAAGCTGTGTCGCAGGTGAAGAAAACCTACCCAGCAGGGCTGCAGGAGGACATTGCATTTTGGCTTGGAAACCATCTAACTAGACTGAATGGCCATGGACGTTTATGGCTTTGCCTTATGCACTTGAGACTGCAATTCTACTTCACGTATGTGTGTAATGTGAATGATCCATTCATCGTGTTGAACCTGAAACCAAAAAAAAGGCTTGAAAAACAGTTGCCAGCATCGTTTTGTCTAGCGCCCAACTCCAGAGTTGTTGTTGACAATCACCCCAGGTGGTTCATCCTCGCTAGATGTTCATCTGTTGCAGGTCAGTCTCAAGGTTATGTCAAAAAGATTCTGTTCTAGCGGTGACTGCCATCCTCCGCTTTCTTTTGATACGACGTGGTCAACTAAACGATTTTTTTTTCAGGAACGTGCGAGATGTGCGTCTTTTTTTATAGATAGATGAAAACCCAAATACAAAGTCTACACCTACAACACGCAGGGCCAAAGCCACCTTAGACTAAGGGAACTGATCACAGAACCCCCACAACTTTCCACCTATCCCGCCTCTCCGACAATCACATCAAGAAGAAAGGCTTCCGTCCTACTTTTGTTCTTGAAGATTTGATTGTTCCGCTCAATTCAGATGGACCTGTGGACAAGAGGGAGTGCACTTGAGGCTGCAGCTTGGCCGGCCAAGTCAGAGTCACCCGTGGGCGTTGCCACCACTCAAGGAGACCATACACACTTGTCGCAAGAAGGGATGCATGATAGCCACTTGAGGACCTCGAACCAAACAGTTCTAGAGTACCTCCTTCTTTTTCCAATCCAGCACCAATTCCACGGCACTTTCCATGCAAAGATTTTAATTTTAGGGGCACCTTGCACTTTCAAATTGGATCATGCCACAGCCACAGGGTGACCCTCAAAGAAGCAATTAAACAATTTTTAAGGCATAGATTTTTTTTTGAGTTTTCACCGGGGGCGAGCACAAAGGCTCACCACCTGAATGTTTTGTATTCATTTCATCCAAGGATCGGGTGAATTCCCCGAAAAGTTTCTTTACATCAGCAGGTTACAAAGGAGGGCAGAGTGACAGCACCCAGAGAGAGGGGATGGGGCGCGTGCACAGGGGGAAGAAAACATCACGCCGCAGCATAATGGCGCCGGGGGAGGAAAAACTCAAGCCAGGTATCGACATCAGCACGCTCCTCCAAGGGAAAACGACTGCGCCAGAGAATAACATCGTCACGGCAGCGTTTACGGACAAGCTCAATGGAGGGAGCGAGCCCGTTGAAGACGACATCATTACGGTGCTTCCAGAGGTGCCACAGGCAGAGGAGGCGGAGAGTGGAGGCCGAACCAGGAGGAGTGGATGGCGGGAGGCTGCACGTCGCAGCGGACTCAATCTGGCGGTGCTCATCAGGCTGCGATCCAATAGAACTCCAGAATTGACGAGCGAAGCGGCAACCGAACAGAATATGGCTTCCATTCACAAGCGTCGCGGCGCAGACGGGGCAGCCGCTCTCATCAGCAGTGAGGATCTTCTTGCGAAGGAGGTTGGCGCGGCTCTGGATGCGGTCTCTGACAGCAAGCCACCCGAAGAATCTGACCTTGGACGGGGCGAAATTCTTCCAGACGAAATCATGCCGATCGTCAAGGATCCCGCCGTAAGAACACAACTTGTAGAGAGCGGAGGTGCTCAGTTTCCCGCCCATCTTGCCGCAGAGCGGAAGCGTGCGCACGTCGACAGCTTCTGTGAGCCTTTCAGAAGACAGCAGCAGCAGGAGGGCCTCACGTTGCTCGGTGGCGACAGCAGACAGGCGCGGTGCAAGCACAGCGTCGAGCCCGTGCGTCAGCACCTGACGGACAGAGGCGCACTGCAGGGAGCAGTGCGAGAAGAGCTCGGGCATGATGGTGGCCACAGGCCCAGAGGGAAGCCACCAATCCAACCAGAAGGCGGTCCGCGCACCGTCACCAACCTTGACGCGGGAGATGCTGCGGTAGAGAGGGAGGAGACGGCGCAGCGAGGTCCAGTGAGCGCCAAGGAGCGAGGATCCGGACCCGTCGATTTCCAGGGGGAGCCCGGCCTGCGCCTGCCAGACCCAGCGCGGCCAGGACTCCTCAGTGGCGCAGTGGAGCCGGTGGAGGAGCTTGATCAGCAGGCAAGAATTCTGGGTGGGGATGGAGCGCACCCCAAGACCTCCTTCGTTCTTCGGCCGACAGACCTGCTCCCAGGACACAAGGCACTTGGCGCCGCTGACCTTGTCCGTGGCAGCCCAGAGGAAGGCGCGGCGGAGCCTGTCGAGGGCGGCAAGCACGCCCGGGGGAAGCTCGAGCGCACCCATGGCGAAGGTGGGCAGGGCATCCAGGACGGCATTGAGCAGCACGAGCCTCCCACCAGCGGAGAGGAGAAGAGCGCGCCAACCGGAGAGATATTTGTCCACCTTGGCGATCAGAGGGTTGAACGCCGCGACGCGCAGCTTCTCCGCAGACAGGGGCAGCCCAAGGTAGGTTTGAGGAAACCCCTCGACGCGGCAGCCGAGGATCTCCTGAATGCCGCCGAGAGTCACGGGGTCGACATGCATCGGGACCAGGACGCTCTTCCCGAAGTTGATAGCAAGGCCGGTGGCGCGCTCGAACTGGCCGAGGATGAGCTTCAGGCGACTCGCCGCAGCAGTGTCAGCACGCAAGATCAACAGCGTGTCGTCGGCGTATTGCAGCACGGGGCACGGGGCACCATCAATGAGAGGGTGCAGGAGGATTTCATCACGGCGCACAAGTCGCTGAAGAACGTCGGCGACGATGAGGAAGAGGTAGGGTGACAGGGGGTCGCCCTGCCGCAGGCCTTTGACACACATGATCCATCTCCCCGGCACGCCATTCAGCAGACTTCGAAGAAGTGAAGATGTCGTCAAGCCAATCGCGCCAGAGGACAGGGAAGCCGCGGGCGAGCATGATGGAGCGCAGGCTGGACCAGCTGACGGAGTCGAACGCTTTGGCGAAGTCGAGTTTGAGGACGACCGTCGGAGCTTTGCGACGGAAGCAGGTTTGCACGAGCTCCGTCGCGTAGACGAAAGTTGGATATGCCTATAATTTGGGAACCACTATGATCAAGATTTAGGGGGGGGCGCCTTTTGAAGAAACTCGTTGGATGTCACAAATCCAGATTTTTAGTGGCGCATTAACTCATTTCAAATTCCGTGTCAGCTGTCAAAGAAGACACTCAGGCATAAGAATCGCCTTTTGAAGAAACTCGTTGGATGTCACAAATCCAGATTTTTAGTGGCGCATTAACTCATTTCAAATTCCGTGTCAGCTGTCAAAGAAGACACGCCCCTAAATTATCAATGTTGTCTTATAGGAATTTCTCTTGACTGCGTAAGTCCCAAGTCAGGTGAAGATGCAATTCAGTTTAATTAGATCTACAGATAATTTCCTGACACAGAAGGATGAAAGGTAGGTACTCTTCATTGTACAGCTAGCGATTATGAACTAGGACATGTTGCTGATCTTGACACAAATCTCAGCCTATCCCCAAAAAACACATAAAAGATGCGACAGTGAATGCATGAATGCACAACCGGACGAACAGAAGCTCAGTTAGGCATCCAATGTCAAACCAAAAACGCATTATCACCACATAATGCTAAGATATCGAGAATTCAAGATCAAAGTGTGCATGCTACTATTAGAAGATGTTTCCAGTCTACTAGTCTAGCCTGGCCCATGCAACTTGTGTACGTCACCCTAACTGCAATAGAGAAAATATTGATTTTGGCTCGGTTGACAGCTACACCTAGCCAGATAGTCATGCCAAGATATCCAGATTACAGGTTTGCAGTTTGACTGCATGGACCAGACAATCTTCGTAGCTTTGAGCAGCTAATTGACAAAATGAGGCTTTAAAAATGAAAAAGAAAACGCTCAAAGCGGAAATCCGACACGAACAGGCATGAGTAGCAAGTGACAAAAAGAATACGAGATCACCAGATGCCCCTCCTCTCTTCACACTCGCTCGGGTTAGCTGTAGCACCTGAAAACAGAAGAATGCTGCAAAAACAAACAGGACCAGGTTAGCCACATCAACAGCTAGTATTCGCCAATTAGTGAACCAATTAGATATTATAGCTTATCTAAGTGCAGTTCCCGGTTGCAATATAGGGTTTACACAAGACAGGTTTCATGGATTCTAATTTTATAATGGTCTATATTTATTCCACAATGTTTGGATTTCCTGGACGTTTTTGCCTACTTCATGCGACACATGAGCTTATGTGTTTCCTGCTTGCTTGAGGGCTCAATGAATTGGAACTTGCATGTGTTCACGTGTTCTTTAAAGTTTGATTAACCTGCTTGAACATGTGTACTTCTTAGTGCTTGCATCAAACAATTAGTTTTGGCATGTGATCAGAAATAGGGGTGGCAATATCTGAGCACACTTGATTAAAACCCGATTTGTTCTAGGGGAAGAAATTGCAAACGATAGTCATGACAGAGCTAATGTACAAGGTTCATGAATGCAAAAGACGTCCAAGGTGACTAAAATATTTGTGTCAGACTATATGTACAAGAGGTTCAGATACCCCTATCATTTCTAATATCGGTCTGAATGGATGCAATTTGGAGGCTCAGCTTCGCCATGACAATCAACAAAGCACAAGGGCAGACTATTGCTAACAGAAGTGTGTACCTACCCAATCCAGTGTTCTCTCACGGTGAGCTGTACGTGGTGCACTGGTGCTGTCCAGAGTTACAGCAAGAAGAAACATCAGGATCCTCACACTCATGGATAAATTAGACAAGGGAGGTCGGTCCAAGTCCATAGGAACCAATGGATGAAGACACGGAATATTATCTACAAGGGAAGTCCTCGCCGTGAAGACATGTTAGATAGTTGTAAGGACCTCGCCACGTAGTGGCGTCTACACAATGGTGCCTGGTTTTATTTTATTTTAATTTGATGAGAAAGCAGTTGTTGCTTATTCAATCCAAAAGGTTTTAATGGTAAGTGTTCGCTGAATATTGCAAAACGGTCATCACGCTGTTGGTTAATGGTGAACTATCATCATATGACTACAAGTTTTTACCAATAGATTTTTCCTGTTTCGGACATCTTTCCTTTTCTGTTTTCGGTACAAGTTACACAGCTCTGCTGATGTGTTAATTATTTGTTCAGGAGCTGAGTACAGGATTAAGCTGCAAGTGTGGGTGTGCTCTTTTCTTTCAAATCTACCTAGCCTTTTGTGGAACGACATGAGCTTCTTATGCTTCACGAGTGGAGTTATTTGCATTGGCTGAAGCATTCGGATATGAATCGGTCTATGCAATTGCAGCATACAATATTTTGATAATGGCTGGAAGTTGACTGACGCCATGTACTTAACAATGCTATCTTTAAAACAATGGAAATGCTTCTCTAAATGTATGTTTAAAGTACTTCATGATCCAATTTGATTATAATCACGGTTTTAAAGGTGTCGCTTAGGCGTCCAGGCGCCCTCCCTCCGCCTTGGAAAATCAACCGCTTTAGGCGCCTAGGCATCCAAAGCGCCCGCCTAGGCATCAGAGCGCCCCCTCTTTGCTCTAAGATGCCTTAACGCCTTTAAAACCATGATTATAATAGAATGTTATCAGTTATCGTGTAGTTCTAGCAAGTGATCGAGCCAGGTATTCTCTGGATGGAGCTTTTTTGCGAATAAAGGGAACTTGTTTTGCACGATGCAATCTTGTTTCTATCGCAAGCCTTCGTAGAAGTAAATTAATCTTTGTTCCACAAGAGTGGTTGATCATAAAAATGAGGTCGCTTCGACTATCGCAGCTCTTAGAATAACTCACCATCGTCCGTGAGTGATTTTTACAACATTTTTGCAACCATGCATATAATTTTCGTTTCGGCATGATACTGTAAGGTGGCGACACTTAATAGTAGGATGTAAACCTTGATGTATTTGTAAATCTCAGGCTGAACACACAAAAGCAGTCATACTTGTCAAAAATAATGTCATGGTATCAATGTTTCCCTATTTCAGGACTAATCAGTCCATATTATTCACTGAACATGATTAATATAACTAATTTGGGTCGAGGAGCATACAAATTACCCCTGCATATTTGCATTTAAATAGGGTTGCTTCATCAGATACTGTTGTGCCATATTGCAAGTTTTTTGAAAGTCTGAACTATCCATTTTGTACGGGACTGACGTTTAAGATTTATTACAGAAGTCAAGATGTGATTGATGGGTCTATCTTTCAATTCCAATTAAAATTTTGTTTTACACAGCATGTTTCTGAGTATCACGTTCTGTGTTGCAGGTCCTTCCGAATGAATCCCTCAATTATGGCGTTGGTGATTTGATGATGAACCAAATGTTACAGGCACAAAGACATAAAGTTCTTGGATGTGGTAAAGTATAATCGCTACTGGAGTTAGGTTTAAGATTCATTGTTCATTAGAGGTCTGTCCCTTTGAACTTGATGTAGTTTACTATTCCCTCCGTTCCAATTAGTTATCGCAGTTTTTTTCTAAAATGAGCGACCCTACATACTGAAACGTGTCTAGATACAGACCAAGTCTAACCCAAGCTGCGACAACTAATTTGGAATGGAGGGAGTACATTGTTTACTGTTTTACTTCCGGCTCGAATCAAGAATAATTATAAATACTTTGTAGGATTAACCACGAGCTAAATAACACTCTCTCCATGGATTAAAAGGAAGAAATCCAGTAGTGTGGATTGTTGTTAATTGGATCCTTTTGTCTAAACCTTAGCTCGAACATTTTGTGCTTCCATGTTTGTAGTACTTCAAACTCCACTCTTGGCAGGGCAAAAAGCAAGAACAAGACATGGGCTGTGACTATTGTCGTCGATCATTAATGCACAACAAGTTTCTATTTTGACTCCTCAATGCATGATTATTGTAATAGGGTTATCATGCTTATGTTCTAAACTGAGTGTTCCTTGTGTATCAATGGGCCTGAAGTAGTGAAGTTGTTACTACCCCCGTTCCAAAATATAAGAAGTTTTGGTAGGCTATTTTAGCCTACCAAAACGTCTTTTATTTTGGGACAGAGGTGATAGAAATTAAGAACCTTGTGCTCTTCTATTGCCACTTTGGTTACAAACTTTTAAGCTGTAGAAACTTTATGCACTATTCTTAAGGTTCTGTGACGGGCATCCTACTAGTTGTATCAGAAAGATCACTGACCAGAAAAGAAAATCACTGTTCGAGAGACCACAAGGTACCTTGCAGTTGATAGAATCCACGTGGTAAACAGTATGTTACTGCTTCGCCCAAGCAGTAGATGTGGACGAGTTCATTGGTAAGTGGAGTCATACTGCAATCATAAGCAACAATAGATGTCATTCTGAAGACAGTGGTAAGTTGAGCCGTACTGCTTCTGAACATTATGACTGTTACGCACCTGTTTCTTAGTGAGCTGGTCTGCTGGATGGTGGTATTTGCAGTTCATCTGAAACCTACAGGAGCCATGCCTCATGTAGTTGAAACACCGAGGTTCACCAGGCCTTTCAGGGTACACAGTCTGTTCTTGTTTCTGCACAACATTCTCTGGCCTTGTGAAATTATCATTTGCCAAGTCAGTTATGTGATCAAATGCTCCCTGAAACAGCATAAGATCCATGTGTCAAGCTTCATGCACTAGCCAACAACCAAAAGTCCGAACTGATGCCACGTATACACTTCAACAAGCGCCACATGTAGAAAATAACAAAAAAACGGAGGAACAATTGAGCGTCTATTTTGTTTCTATTGGGTGACATGACACAGTTCTTCTGGTAAGTGAGCAATATTCAACCATATAACGATCGTTATCGTACAAAAAAAGGTCGAAGAATTTCACTTGAGGTTGTAGATAAAAAAAGTATTTGCTACTACACAGATAATCAACTTAGTATTCCTAGCAGCTCCATAGTCCATGGATAGAGCAATCATTTTCTTCCCAGTAAGCACTTTTTAGTAAATAGGAACCGAAAAGGTTCAAAATGGACTTCATTCATACAAGGAGGTAGTACATAGCACAACAGAAGCGTCTCATGTACACACAATCACATCAATAGTAACATACTCACTGCAAATTGAGCATCCTGACTACATAAGTCATGATGTTTCTATTAGCATAAATGTCAACACTAGTGAACATCTCTATCAGCTAAAAAAGGCAAAAGGGAACAATTGAAAACTAGTTATGATTGAATCAATAGTGTCTACTTGAACATCAATAAGATATACATACCTCTGTAGTTGAACACATATCTTTGGGATGACGAAATTCACATGCTGACCCAAATTGACATTTTCCAGATTTCATATAGAATGGGCATTCGGGCATGCCATGTATTACAGGTCTAATCTGATCAGAGTGAGCTGGACCTGAGGGATTCCACCCAACTGGAAGTCCATCTCTTGGATGGTGAAAGATACATGCAGACAGAAATTTACATTTCCTAAATTGCAGGTAGTACCGGCAGTCTGGCTGACCAGGTCTCTCAGGATACTGCTTTTGCTTGGGCATATGGTCTTCTAGTGTGATTCCCGTAGATTGATGATGTTCATCAGTGACAACAGAATTTTTTGCAGTCGTTGGGCTCTGTGCGGTAGGGTTTGTATCCATTGGGTGATTGAACCGACATTTTTCCATGAATCTACAGAACCGGGTTTTCATATAGAACGGGCAGTCTGGTTCCCCAGGTCTCTCAAGATATTTTGTCTGTTCCACTGACGGAATTTCCGGATGGTATCCAGTTGGGTATCTGTCTTTTGGGTGGTGATAATTGCACGCTGACGCAAATTTACAATAACCGAGCATCTTATAGTAGGAGCATTCTGATCTGCCAGGCCTCTCAGGGTAATCCACATGCTCCTTCTTGCACAAAGGACCATGTGAACTATCCACATGCTCCTGCTTGCACAAAGGCCCATCTGAACTATCTGCTGAACAGCTACCATCGGAATTATCTGAAGTAGATGACCAATTTGGATCCTACATGAATCAGATAGGATAAGAAATTATCACAAAGGTGTAGACCAATCATAATCCATAAAAAGTACACAGTAGGTGTCACAGAAGTAGCAATATCGAAGCGATATGTGCAAATACAGATCTAAACATCGCAAAGATAAAAAAAATGTACCTTTTTCACCTGCATCACCTTTCCTTCTGTACCAGGCAATACTTTTTTGGGAGGTAAAAGCATTCTTAATATGTTTGGTGGCAGGACCTCTGAGCTAGATGACGTGTCATCTATGGTTGCATGGTCAGAAGACTTCTTTGAGTATGATGTGTCATCCAAAGTTGCATGGTCAGAAGACTTCGTTGAGTAAGATGTGTCATCCAAGGTTGCATGGCCAGAAGACTTCTTTGAGTGTGATGTGTCATCTAATGTTGTATGGTGGTCATAAGATTTCTCAGATTTCAAAGTACTATCCTCCCACCCTGTTGGTGCATAGAACTGAGCATCAATGACATGCTCTGGGTGGTTAAAGTGACAGCGTTTGCCATATTTGCAAGCACCATTCCTCAAATAATAGGTGCAATTTCTTGTTCTCTGAAAAGTAAATTTAGACTAAATTTCAGTTTCAGCATCTGCCAATATAAATAACCTTAAGTAGATGAAAAAAGATCATAAGCATACTTCTCGTATGGGGAGGCCAATGCGGTTCAGTTCCAGAATATCTTCAACGCCATGATTTCCTTGTTCAGAGGGACACCATGAATCATCAGGCTTGGCTTTAAGCTGTAGCAATGACAACATCAACAAAAAGAAGGAAAATAAATTACTAAATATCTCATGGACAAACTAGTGAATGAGATATATAATCAGGCCTTCAAATGTCCACGACATTTATCGGCAGATAAAACATTAAAATTACTAAATCATGTCTTGTTTATTCGGGACTAGAAAGGGTGCGACAAACTACATTTTTGTAGAGAAAATTCAGGCACATCTACTTGGTTCATGGATTTTTGTTGCATTTCCTTTCATGACCATGTCTGACAATCAATCCCTGAACACAATCATGTTGCATTCATGTTGTGTGTTTGCAGTGCATAATCTACAAGGTAACCTCCTATTTATTGTTTACATATAACAAGGTGGATGTGTCCTATACTGAAAGCACAACTTGGCTGAAGAATTCTCTCAAAAATGAAAGAAACAAGTTAACACTGAAGATGCTGAAACCTATTGCCTATTAGCGCTTGTTTCCCATGGCTAATTTGCTGAAATCTCTGTGTCAATGACATTACCACGGAACTCTTTTGTTTCCACTGTCCCATGTGTAACCAAACAAAGTACATCCCATTGGAACTATAAGCACTTTAATAAGAAAAAAAATATGTATCTGGTGTGAGATATAAAATCATTTTTTCAATGTGGTGTGCCTAATTTCATAATTGTGTATTATTCTATCTTCAACGAAGGCGTGGCGAGCTCTAACAAAGTTTGCTACTCTTCACTTAGCAAATAAGAAGCAATGATAATAATTAGCGTGCCAGTTAAGTTTGCGATATAACCATTGGAAGTCTGAGTAAATCATGATACCTTAGTCTACGTTTGTTTACTCATTTTAGTCCTGTCCCGTAGGAACAGGATGATTAATATGCTGAAAGGAAGGTTATGGAAACATGTGATAGTTATTTTCTGCTTCAGGGTTATGTCAGCAGAGTAATTCCTACCATGGCCAATTCTTTATGAACAAGATGAAGGTACACGTTGATCTTTCACACAATATACACTATGGATAGGAATTTGTATATGTGCCTGTTCCTCATGTTTATGCAACAATCGAAGTTTCTCCATATTACCAACTAACAAGGCTCACTTTCTAATATTAAACAGTATCACAGGCATCAGAAATCCTTTCTAGGTAGTCTCATTTTAATGTACACAAGCTTCCAAAGTAGTATGACATGAATGACAGTCAAGTAGTTGCTAAATAGGGAATCACTTTCTTCAAGATTACATAACTCTTTTGGACCCCCATGCTCAAGCAAGCTACGCTACTTTATTTTTAGAATTATTAGTTCATTGCTAAAGGTAACTAAACATTATCTGGAAACTCATAATGTGTATATATCAAGCATGGTGGCTAATCGATGATTAGGTGGCAGCACGGGGATGTAAGGATGACTTGGCTCCTTGGAAGAACAGAAAAAATAGTTAATTGGAATCTATGATAATATAGGACTAGAAGTTCCATTTTATTTTAGTGACAACGTTACCTAGAAGGTGTAAGGGGGTTACCTTTCGCCTGCTACGGGTTAAGTTCTAAAAAGACTCACATGCTGATCATTCTGCTTGCACGTTGCAGTAAAGGGTGACACACAGTAAGATGCGTGAAAGTTGGCTAAGCGCGGGCTTTAGCTCAGTGATACTAAAATGTATGTTATTTAGCCTCTTTAGAAGTTAGCAGTGCACATTTTCTTTCTGTATTGATGTATCCATCTCCAATTTCAAACAGAATCAGAAGTCACGTGTCCTGTTATTCTCTAAAATTATGGGTCAACTCATGACAGTTCCGTGTTTCTTGTCAGCGGATTTCAAATTTTTATTTTTACCGGTGCTGCGCTGGTTGTTCTAGTATATCATACATGTAGAGCATGCAGGTGTGTGCCTAATGTATTGAAATATAGATCAAATGAGTAACTACAGAGCAGAGAGGCGAATGGCACAGATAATGACAGAAATAATTTCCACAGCCTATTGTGCTAAAACAAGATGCAGCCTTCTACTAACAAGTAAAGAAACAAACAGTGTTTAATTACAGAAGAGTATATGAAAAGATATCAGATCTTACCAGCGGGTGATGGAAGTGGCAGGAGAGCCCGTGTTTGCAGGTCCCTTTTGACATGTAGGAGGAGCAGTTCAGTTTCCCAGGCCTTTGTGGATATGGCAGCCTAACCTTCTCCCTCTTCCCTGTACCCATGTCACTGCCACTAACCGTGGGTGAAACCGCCTCAGAAGATGGAACCGTGACGCCCACTCCCTTGTGTTGATCCTGGACATGTGTGGTAGCGGCCTGCATTTTGATTTCAGTTCCAGCCATGGCACTTTGCCCCACCAAGTCGTGATCTTTGACAGCATCATCACCGTCCATGGCTGTGCCGGTTACACCTTGCTCCACCGCCGGCTCCTGGTCGTTATCCCCGGCGACACTTTGCCCCACCAAGTCGTGATCTTTGACAGCATTATCATCATCCATGGCTGTGTTGGTTTGATCCACCGTCTCCTGGCCATTATCCTCAGTGCCATCGCCATCATTCTCAGCTGTTCCCAATTCATGGTTTTCACATCGCTGCACTGCCTTCTCTTCTTGATCACCAACAGCGGCAGTGCCACGGCATGTGGTTCCATCCCTCGGGTGGATGGCGTCTCGCTCCTGACCAGCTCCCTGCTGATCACCGGTGCAGACCACCTTCTCTTGTTGATCATCCCCAGCAGCGGCAGCGGCAGCAGCAGCAGACGTGAGAAATGCCGCACCTTGTCCGTGGACTGCACGTGGCTGCTCCCCCGGCTTCTCCTTGCCCCCCACAACCACAAAGTTGTCTTCTTGGGATGCCCCCGACTGCCTGAACTCGGCGCTGGTCGGAGCAGCGCCGTCGTCGGGGCTGCATTGGTTGTGCAGCCCTGCTCCGGCGTGACGCTCGGCGGCGGCGCGAGGACGTGCCGCGGCAGCGTCTCCGTCTTCATCCTCGTTGGGAAAAGACGGGGCTGGGTGGATGTGTGGGTGGTCGGGGTCGGGCCTGAGGTGGAGCAGCAGGCCGAGGCCGAGGCCGACCTTGGGGGCGGGGGCGGCGGGTGGAGGCGTGGGGCGGGAGGCGAGGGCGCGGATGGAGCCGAGCAGCCTCCTCCCGAGGCTGGTCGGCTGTGTGGGCGCAATCGGTGGCGGCGGAGGCGAGGGACGGGAAGGCTGGGTGGTGGTGCGGTTGGAAGGGCGGACGTCGCCGCCGCCGATCATGGTCGGCGGAGTGAGGAGATGGTGAGGGAAACCCTAGCGAGATGAGATGAGACGAACCTGCATTCCCCCACCACTCACTCTCTCCCTTGTGCGCCTCTCTCTCTGTCTCTACGCACGCACGCGCAGATGAACCACACTCTCTCTCTCTAAAACCTCTCTCAAGGAAGAAACCGTACGGACGGGATGGAAGAGAGAGAGGGGGAAGCGTACCTCGTAAGCCAACTGGGGTTTCGCACTGCGGCCCCTTCCCTTGTCCACTATTTACACTTTCAACTTTTGATTTCTCACGGGCCGGTATCCAACAAGAGAAAATCATTTTTTTTTTAAACACCACAATTTATGATAGGTCAGCCTCTAAGTGGGCACAGGCTGCCCACTGCGCCGTCAAGCCCGTCAAACTTAATCGGGTTAGTGGACACCCACGGATCGGTGCGGCGCGACCTCTACCGCCGCCACCCACGCATCAAGACCACATGGCGCTGGTGATGGTGCCATTTCCGGAGGAAATCCCCCGCCACATCCCTCCGCTTCCCCCACCCACCCCCTCTGCTACCCTTCTCCAACCACATCCATCCCCATCGGTGGTGGCATCTCTAGGGGCGAAGCTGGAGGAGAAGATCATTGGGTTCATCTCCACTAGTTATGTTGTGATCTTCACAAATGAACTAAGCGATACACTAAATTAGTGAAGGTTTGATGAAACTCGTTGGGTTCATTTGAACCCAACCCTTGTACACCAGCTCCGCCATCTCCTCCATGCCTCCGACCACACGTTGGAGCAAGGCGACGAGGAGTCTAGCTATTTGGACCAGTACCCAATGGGCGGCTTTTGTTTGGAGCAGCATGTTTCCGGCGATTTGGAGCATCATACCTTCGACATAGTCAATTTGGATAAGCATCATGTGGGCATCGTCAATTTGGAGCATGGGCTCTGTGATGACCCGCATCTAGGATTGGTGGCGGTCATGGCGACCACGGGCTGAGCACCGCAATGTAGACCTAATCAGCGAGATAAAAGGGAGTAATTGACGCCACATAATCAGCGATTAATTGTGTGGGTTGTCTGCAACGTCCCGTTAATTGTTTGCCAACATACACGGGTTGCTCATGGGCATCTTTAAGGCCGAATGATAGGGTTTCAAAATACAATAAGAATATTTTTTATAACTACAAACAACCGGTCTAGCGTAAGAAGGTTACGAAAAACACCCATTGGCCTATTGAGTTGTGCTAATGATGTTTCTCACTTGTGGGACCTCATGGAAGACTCAGACTTACGAGGCAAACGGTAATAGTTAGGGACACATACACCAAGGCATGTACAATGATTGGTAAGGTTGTCTTATATCTCTAAGCGTTATCTCCTCTAATTTTGATTTGCGTACTCCTTAAATTATTGCATGGTTAAGACATCTAGTACGATGGATAAAAATATATTATCATTTCTCTCTAAAGATGACCTCTTAGTTAAAAGAAGAGAAATCTCTCCTCTAACTCAGTGATTGCCTTACATAGCATCGCTGTAAGATAAGACTACTGTACATTTCCTTAGAATTAGGACCATTGACATCAAATCCTCAAATCCACTGATCAAAATCACCGTTAGCATGGCTTAGCAGAGCGACATTGTTTTGTGCAACATTCTTAGGATATTGAGGTGCTTTTTTGTCAAAAATATTCCTGTGATTCCTTGCTAAGCTAGTTCCAATTGTGATGATTAACTATCTTCGTGGCCCACACTGACTCCAAATTGAAGTCCATGTACAACCTCTGGATTAGGATTGATAAGGTGATTAAGGGAGGGTAGGAAATGAGAATCGGTTTGTTGGGTTTAGGAGAAACTACCAAGATGCGACCGAAATGTGACGTCGTCTATTGAGCGCTCTCGCCCTCCTGTCTAGCCCGCCGCCAACTTCTCCCACGTTGTCCTTTGCTGCCCTCTCTTATGCCACCACTACCCTCCTCTTGTGTCATCCTTCATTGTCAAGGCCTCCGCTCTCATGGCCACGATTGACACCATCATGCCTCTGTCCCAGTATAAGTAATACGGAGTTTAAACTTTGTACAAATCAAGGAAAAAAATAGCGCGCTATAACAAAATAGCGTGGGTCTAAAAATACGCTATTAGCATGCTATAGCGTGCTATTAACGCGAATAACGCGCTATAGCGCCGAAATAGCGTAGCGTCGGCTCTCCAGATATGCTATAGCGTGCTATTAGCATTGGAATAGCGCGCTATTTTTTTCCATGGTACAAATAGAGAAGAAGAAAAGAAAAACATGTTGATATGTGGGTCCCATGTGTTTTTTATGGAAGGCGGTCATGGATAGCTTTATAGGTATCAAGTAGAAGTTACATTGTCCGCGAGAGTGGGTTTTGTAAAGGAAGCTAGGGGATTCATCTACCCAATTACAAGATTTTTTAGAAGTAAAACATGACCTAGCTATTACTTGAGTTGGTTTATTGCAATCTCTCAACGGTGAATAAACTAGACCTTCCTAGTTGAGCCTAGGCTCGTGAAACAATTTGCACAAATGGTTGTTGCTTTGTTCTAGATATGGTCCTCTCCCGTGCAATATTAGATGACCTTTGTCAAGTAAGACTCGCCTTCGATGGCACCACATCAAATATTTGCTAGTTATACGCCGTGTTACATAGCTAGGGCTTCAGCCATGGATGTCGATGTCACATGTGATATGAATTTTGAGGAGGCTACCACAAAAAAGCCCTAGCAATCTATTAAGAGGTGTTGCAAGTATCCACTCACATATCAACATCCAGATTACGGCTGAAAATAAATATATGTGATTCAGCCACGCTAATAGGTTATACCTAATTTGCACAATAATTATCAAGTACATGTTGCAATGAGTTTGCATAGAATCAAAAAATAATTAGTAAATAATAAGTGAGAACTAATGATGCACTTATACACACCTTAAGCCCTTATATATGCCATCAATCTCCTCTGCATGCAACAAACACAAACAAACAACTCGATACACCTTCTGGCCGTAGAGAAAACAGGTAAAGGAAAAGTAGGTCCCAGGTGTTCGTGAAAAGACAACAAAAATGTAGAGGCTGAGTTTTAGATACTGCACCTAGAGTTTGATGCGTTATTTAACTTGGGCCAGCCCCTAAAGGTAGGGCCTGTTTTATGGGTATTGCCAGAGATGCTCAAATAAAACTAATCCTGAAATGAACTAATCAAAATACACACTCCTTCCAACAAAGGATGTCTCAATTTTGTCTAAGTTTGATGTGATTTAGTGTATAGATACATCCAAATTTTGATAAAGTTAAGACATCTTTTGTTGGACTTGCAGATGTGCAGGAATGCATCAACCAGACACCAGTACTCCAGAATCCATATCAATAGTTGTGAGCTCTGCCGGGCCAAATGTACTATACAACTATCACATGCAGCATTGGTTCAGGTACACTCATGCAAACTTATTTGTAAGTTTGGACCATCCAACAAACAGAACAAGAGAGAAGATCTACAACAACTGAAGTAACAATTTATGTTCGTGACAGCAGATGGTTAACCCTGGCTAGGCGGCATTACATTACACGTGAAGATAAAAAAGAAAATTTCTTACATCCACCTTAAGCAGACATTTCTTGTGACCAAGTGAAATTAGAATCATCCTTGCTATCTTCTGCTCTGTCCTCAAACTGCTGGTATTTTTGGCTACAAAGGGAGCTACAATTATATCCTGAGACCCAAAAACTTTAGAATTTGTGTTTCACATTTACTAAAGAATCAGAAGGAAATAGTCTGCTATGCTTGGAGGGGATATCTCGTGGGTGCCAACCGCCTCTTTTGGCCCCAATCACGGAATTGACAACAATGTTGTTTCCCTGGTTGCATGTGGAAGGCTAGAGCTTTCACGTTGAATAAACCAAAACTAGTGAATCTTCTCTGGCACATTCCCTATGCATAATACATGTACAAGCTATTTCCAGCAGCACACGCAATGGAATTCTCAGTTGGGTGCCACGCAAGATGGAGTAACTTTGTTGAGAAGTCATTAGAGTTCCCATTGCCATCAGCTCCTGCATTTTCACCACCTGTGCAATATTTGCCCAAGGATGAGAGATGGGCGTGGATGAAATTTTACAAAAAAATATGTTGGATTAACCTAATCTACCTATGTGACAGAAATAATCAGGTCTATTGTACAAGAGACTGAAATAATCTGGTCTATGGTACAGGAGACTTGCCTCTCCTCACAGCACGGGTCAAAGAGGACAGCGTTCTTGCAGGCCTTGTTGGATTAGCAACCTGACGCCTATCCAGTATTCAATCCCAACAACAGAAGAAGAATTAGCAAGGTTAGAAAAAATATATTGCAATTTGTCCGGGTTGGTGAGCATGGTTGTGTTTGGACTACCAGTGGGTCACTGGTCACCTATGTTGAATGTTTGGTAATCCTACCAGCTTTCACATATGATTCATAAATGCAGCATATAGAAGAAATGCAGATAGCTCCAGAATTAAAGGAGAATTAAGCAGCGCCACTTAGCTAAGTGGAGCAGAAAATTATGTTGGTGCAAGGAGCTTATGAACTACACACGAATTGGACTAGCTTCCAAGTAGAGTATAGCTTACACTCATTCACAACAATATAAACACTAATAATAATTCACACAATAAGGCATATACCTCATAGGGTTTCTGCTTGCTTCTAAAGTGGTTGCCTCTGTATTTCCAGAAGAACCACCAAAAACACGAAACAAATTACTGCAGTAGAGAATCATAAGAAGCATACAAGTTAGCATACAGAAGTTATGTATTCACCAATAGCAACCATCTTTTATAGCTCATGATGAGAATACCTATAAGAGCCAGTCGCAACACGAAGACCGTCCCCACTCAGACAACATTCAAATTTGTCAAAGATAGAATCGTTTTCGTATAGATCGCAAAGCTGAAAAAGATGAGATCGATACATCATCAGACTATAACAGGTTTTGACATTGCTACTTTGCTATTCATTACAATGATAAATTTTCACCTTAGGCCTTAAATGTTCATGAACTTGGAATGTTGCTACTGGGCCTGAATCCATGTTGAGATCCCATAACTGAAGAAAGAGTAAGAAGATTGCACTAAAGTTACTTTAAGAAATAAAATCACTTTCATACAAGAAAACAAGGTGAAAACAAAAGGTACCAAGATCCAGAATTCCAATATTCAACTATTTTATTATATCAGACAGAAATGTTGGAATCAACAGCTTGACATGCAAACATTACCAAGAAGATTTCACTTCCATTTTTCTTTAGTTTTGAATGTCATCAAAATTACAAATGTTACAAAAGGAAGAAAAAATAAGAATAGCATCACTGATCCTAAGCCATTGGATGCGTGCAAATAACAGTACAGTTCACTGATCCTAAGCCCCACTGGATGCACGCAAGTAACACTACTGTCAAAACTACTATTCCATTCTAGCCAGTCAGAGAGTCAAGATCAAAATTTACCAGGAGCTATTGTTTGATTTTGCAGAGAGCAAACAAAATATTATAACCTGTATTATAAAGAAACTTAGAAACCGAATAATAGTCGATGTCGACAACCATAGATTTAGTACACTGGCCTATCAAGCTGCTTATGAAATCAATATACTGTGAAAGAACCAGCACAAGGTGAACACATGGACAAGGCATATGCGTTCAATTTACATAAAAAGCAATAGGCCAGAAAGACTCGATGAGCGGGTAGCAGATAGATCAGTTACAAACCTTGAGAGTCATATAATCACGACTAAGAATATGTCTTCCGTCCCTTGCAAACTTTATATCAGAAACCGATGCAATTATCTCTGTAAAAAAGGATTTTGATCCAGCTGCTTCATGCTCCTCAAATCTGTACAAAATGGTCGCATGAAATTAGAGAGAACAGTTTTTTGCAAATTTTAGACAAATATATTAATTTAAATGTTTGTAATCTTCAAATATACTGAGCATTGCCTTCAAAACAGGAACTGTTACATCAGGAAGTGCAAGGGTACTAACAGTTTAGAGTGGTTGTCACACAGTGCTGATTGCCGCAGGTCAATAAGCCTGATAGCGCCCTTTGAGCTACTATAGGCTAGTGTATTACAATGAGTTGGATGGAACTCCGCGCATGTAATCACCTCTGAAATTTCACAGATATGTAGCATGTGATGCATGTTGCCACAGGAAAAAATGTATGGAGGAACGAAGTAACTGACATGAATCTTATCAAACATTCAAAAACAATCACATGCGAATAATTAAAATTAGCAACAACGGCCAAAGGAATTGCACTATTAACCAAGAAAAAATATTGGCCGTCGCAAATTAAAGATAAGCTATCAGTTTTGTATCTGAGCAGCAACAGCTCCCACAGACTATCTTTGTTTTATCCACTAGTGGTTTTCCTATAAAGCAAGCACTACTCTGAATCTCCATTTCTCAATCAAAGGGAAGCCGCAAAGCATTGATTGTCAACGAACTGCTAGCTATGATATGAACATATAGCTAGAGTGAGAAATCATCAAGAATTTAGTACTAGGTGAAAGTAAAGGAATTACTTCCATCCCATCTTCATTTATCCAGTCCATCGGGGAAATTTTGACCCCACTTAAAGATCCAATTGGTAGATAGAGATACATGTTGTTATCCAAGTTCCAAAAATAAGCCATACAGATGGGTTGATTTTAATTTTGGGGGACAACCAAGAAAACTTGGACACCCTGCATAATTCATGCAGCATGCCAATGCTTGCAAGAAGAAAAAAAAAAGGCTTTATGATTAAAGAAAAGGTAAAATGACCTGAACCTGCTTATGTTTTATGCATTTTGCCCCATTAATAGAGAATCCCATGCATGATATTAAGCTATTGGACAATTTTTCCACCAGTTAGATAACATCGCACGCCTAATATATAAATTAACAGCTCATGCACACAAGAATAGTTTTTATTGTGCTGACAAGCTTACCAGTTAGATCCTCCATGTTTGTAGGCTTCACATCAACAATATTAAAGCTCTGACTGTTAATTTCCAAATTCCACAGATTGATTCGCAGATCATCTGCTGATATGAATGTCTCGCCGTCACTAGAAGCAAAACAACATGAGAACAAGGTATCATCATAATGCCCATTGATTGTATCATTGTCACCCATAAATCAACAAGGCATATAAATACAAAGTTGCAGAAAATCAATCTCATTGAAGTGATCGAAAGGGAACAACTTGTAGAGGACACAGGTAACAAAAATTCGTACTAGTCACAACTTCAAAAAGAAAATTAAAGCACAACAAAGTCAGCATCTACAAAACGCAGCTGTGCAACAATACTAAGAGGTAGGTGGCCAACTCATAAAAAAAGGATAAGAAAAGGTTAAAGCGCCATGAAGAGTATAATTCTGCGCATACACAACAGTAATGACTAATAAGAACAATTAACTCTCCCTTGATAACACAGAAGAAAGCTTAGGCTGCTTTTTAAATAGGAGAAATGGAGAAAAATACATTAAGAGTAGCGTCGACGTAAAACAGAGAGAAGAGACACAAAATAGCAAGGGTGACAATATAATAACGTCAAATGAAGGAAGCAGATATGTAATCAGTGTAAAGTCAAGAGCCGGTAAAAACAAGAACACAAATTACAAAATCTTACAGTTTGATCAGACATCCATTTTTGGACAGGTTTTTGACAAGACATCTATAATACCATGACGAGAGCTAACCTATTATTCGAAATGGAATTAATATGGTAATCATGGGCATGTGCATATACACGCCGGCATCTAGCGACAGGGTTTATATCTTGGCCTGTAACCTGCAAACATAGTAAATGAAACTGGTCAGATTTGTTAACCGCAATTTGCATACAATTTGCCACGAAGCATATGCATGTATATCATGATAAAAGAAATTTATTATATATGCATGCATTAGCAATGAACAATGCTATACAGAACTACAGATGTTGGATCAAATGGGTTAAGTACAACTACCACAGGCAAGCGCAATGATGTGCATCCTCCATTCGGAAGAAGGCCTCTAGAGCTACTGGTACTCGAACTGGAAGTTGTACCATTGTCTGAACTTTGGGAAGCATCCAGATTCATCACTGAAACTCGTTTTACTTTCTTATCTTGCACCTACAGATATAACAAATCAGTAAGGCACAAATATCACATGGGTTTGCGCTTGGATTTGCCAAGCACAAATGAGCTTTTCATATAAGAAGGCAAAGCCATGGGATTGAGAATTTTTAACAGGGTAAATAATAAATTGAATACTTCACGTGTATATGTAAAAAATTAAAAGCATTAAGAATATGTGTATCTTTGTTGAAAAAGTCAGTATGAATGGAAATAATGAATACTCCCACTCGTATAAGCAGAAAGGCTGAAATAAGATTTCCCAGAAGGTGCCCAAAAGTATCTGGTAAACCATGCACTTGATACATATTGCAAGAATGACATCGCTAGAGAACATTAGATAAGGAAAGAAGTCGTAATCAAAAGAAACGAAAAAGAGCAAGTAAGCTTTCTGATGCAATTGCTTCGTACATACCTTCCAATACTTGATTGTTTTGTCATTTGTAGACAAGATAAAGAGTGCATTGTTGGCTGTTTGGCCCCACTTGATCTTGTTTATCTTCTCCTCTATTTCCAAACTTTTTAGGTAGTCAAACTACATGAATTATATATAAATCAGAAAAAAAAATTCAAGGATATTACTAAGCAACAGTTTCATTCAGAAGATAAAATGCAGTAGCAGTACGAATAAGTGACATTGTTTATATGCTAGTAAGCTTATCCTGCAACTAAAGCTAAGGAAATATGTTTTTAGTGCATTGGTTGTCAAACGATAGCAAGACATGCATTTTAAATGCATATTGCAGTAAATTACTATGTTTATGTTACAAAATGAGGAAAACACATTATGCAGACATGGCATAATTTCATTAAAGTTTTGTCACAAACCTTTAACTCTAGGGGTCTGTTGGGGCACAAGATTTCAAAAGATTTAGCACAAAAAGAAAACGTGCAATTAAATTGGATGTTTCCTTTAACTCAAGAGGTAGAAAACTTTCCAAACCGTATGGGGCCCAAGATGCTGAAGATATATAGGACATGGTAATTTATGGCCAAAGACTCAAAGTGCTATACCTCCGGTTCATGACTTTGAAACTCAGTTTTATAGCGGAACTCAGGATGCCTAGCCACCGGGTAATCTTGTCTCTCAAGTTCTGTCCGACTAGCACTCTGCACATACCTTGATTTTATGAGCACAATAGATTTAAGCAAGAAAGCAGAGACACTTGGATACTGTGGTACTTACACCCCTGGCATCAGTTCTTTCAAATAAAACAACACGACCACCTCTATCTCCAGTGGCAAGATGGTCACCGGATTTGTCAAATTCAATTGCAGAGATGATGTCAACTGAAACAAGTAACATACTTAATAAAGATACAAATCGGACTTGGTAGATTAAAGTAAAGCACAAAAGTAAATCATTTAGAGCCTTTAAAAATAGAGTTCATGTAAAATGAATAGAACCACATGCTTCAGACAATTCAGACTTGAGGAAATAAACTGTCAATTGTCAATTCTCTGCTAACTCTATAAACAAATGATAAATGTGGGACTAAGCATTAAAACAGGTTAATGTGGTTTTGATAATTCCTATAAAGGAACCAAATGACATGGCTACCGTTGGGGGAAATTATGTTTGCTTATATTTTTTTTAAGCCTACCACCAATAATCAATTTGTCCATCACTGCAAAGTGTTGGGGTGTGTTCTACAAAAAGAGCTTCTTAATATATAGTTTTAGTACTGGAAACATGTTAAACATGTAACGGGGATCAACAGAACTGGATTCTGAGGGAACTCCAGCCTCGTGCTAGCCATCCGTTGAAAAGTAGGGTGAGAGCTTGTTTTGGTAATAATTTGCCAGCATATATAACTGTATGTACTCCCTTCGTTTCAATTAAGTGTGTGTAGGTTTTCTCTGATATACTCAGATTTCGTTGGGCATTAGGAAAACAAGGCACAGCGAGCCAATGCATGCATCAGCATTTATGACCAGCGGCTGCAGAAGCCGATGCATGAGTGTCACCTCTAGCCTAAACAAACCCTCTTAACTTCTCCTTGGTATGCGTAAATTTCTAAGGGTATTCAAAGTAGAATGAAACTTAGAGTATGAATGAGTTGTCTGAAGATCCTGAGGTCCTGATAGTGATGGAAGGGTGCTCATGGAAGTCTGTGCTCAAAACAAGAGCAAGATGTACCAAACTGAACTGAGCGGACTGCAAGTCTAGGACTGAACCACTTATCTCAACAGACTGCGTGTCTAAGACCGAAATTGTGTATGTCGTGTCTATATCTTGAACTTTATGTAGGGCTTTAGAACACCACTTTGGTCAACTTCTATAATAATCATATAAATAAAGGCACGCCATCCGTATGATCAGTTAAAGAGGCATACAAAGGTATACTTCACTGTTGCGCAACAAACACTTTCTGAAAACAACATTTCACCCTACAAAAATACCAAAACTATAAATTAAATGGAAGAGCGGTAATGCAACTTATCATATGATCTGATGATACTCGGATACCAAAAGAGCACATGACCCAGTTGAAGTAAGGTAGACAGATCTAGAATTTTTTATACTGTACAAACTAGCCATGCTTATGAATCCTGCATGCCCGATGCCAATGCTCAAGATGTTATGGTATGTGTTAATCAAAAAAAGACGCCGAATTACCCTACCCATCTTCTCGGCCAACCACAATTCATATGCCAAAAGCTCGCAAATTTACTGCCCAACCATCACAAGGCCTCGGAAACATTGGTGCATCCGCAATACCCACACGCCACCGGTTCATCGCACAAAAAGGTTTAAACTTTGGCCACACCACTGGCATATCATGCTATAAAGTGCCAGGCAAATCCATAAAGCGTTCCTAGCCCTACTGTAAACGTGGCTCCCTAGCATGGAGGCAATGGCTGGGCCTCTAATCAGCAAAGCCTACAGCATGAACTGATCCCCACGCGTGGCCCTGCTCGACATTTAGCCACGAACCGTACCAGATCGCCGATAAACACGATGTGAGCAGAATACTTGGTACAGTGTCTGGAACCAAGCGCAATCGCGGCAAAAGCCTCCACACAATCATCCGGTCGATTCGCGAAGGGCGGCGCTGCCCGAATCTAGGAGATCCCCGCATCCGCCGGTGAAATGCGCGGGGCGCGGCACACCAAGAAACTGAGTAGATCTCGCGAGGCGCGAGGCGAGTAGCAGAAGGGCGAGGCATGCGGACGGGTTACCTTCCTGCACGTCCTCCCCGGCACCGCGCTCGCCGAAGACCTGCGCGAACCGCCACTCGAGAGGCTGCGGCTGCGGCTGCGGCGCCGCCGCCTGGGGGCGGTCGTCGGGGGACTTGGGGTCCATGAGCGCCGTGTCTGCCGTCACGACGCCATGGAGCGAGGGTCCCGGCGGCGTCGGCGCGGGAGATCGGGCGGGGGAGGGAGATTCCGGGAGAATGGGGAGCGGCGGCGACGGAGATCGGAGGGATAGAGGCGAGGCGAGGTGCTGCGGCGAAATGAGGTGGAGAGCGAGTTCGTCCCCTGTATTGTATTGCTCGCGCTTTTCTGCTTTTCCTGTCTGCGGGGCGGAGGCACTTCGCGTTTCGTCCCCAGACAAGTAGTACTATTGCTGCGTTTGGTTGCAATGAATTGGGCTCTGAATTGAATTGGCAATGGAAAATCAAATCAACCAATTCAATTCAATACCACAAATGTTGTTTGGATGCACGTGGTATTCATCTATAGAATCAAAAGATCAATGGAATTCTAAATCTTGTTTGGATGCATATTGTGTGGAATTGCAAAATTTCAACTTGAATCAGCACTTCTTCTTCTCCACTAAATCTGCAAAATCGAAGTGCAAAATCGAAGTGCAAAATCTTCTCCACCAATTCTAAATCGAACAGGCAAAATCGAAATCGGAGATGCGCCGCCTCCTGCCGGCCGCAGGGGAAGGCGGCAGAGCCGTGCATGATGGCGGGGAGGCGGAGGTAGCCGGGACCGCGGGGATGGTCGGGGCCGGTCGTGTAGTGGCGGCGGCGCTCGGCTGTCCGGCGGCGGCGCTCGGCTGTCCGGCGGCGGCGCTTGTCTGGCCGGCGGGGACAGGGGCGGGGCGGCGAAGTTTACTGGCGGCGCCGCCGGGAGGAGCTCGTCTCGCGTGAGCTGGCCCGTGGCGGAGGTAGGAGATAGGGAGGGGGTGAGGGGAGGCGGCGGAACGTACCTGGCGGCGCCGCCGGGAGGCCTCCTCCAGCGCGGACGGAACGAAGGAAAACTTTTGCGTCTTCTGTTTTCGGGAGAGAGAACGCGAGAGGCCAATTCAGAGGCAATACGGAGGTCCAGACCTCTGAATCCACCAACCGGTAAGTTGGCCGCGCGGGGGGAGTGGCTCGGAATTGGTTCTCAATTCTACAGTCCAATACTGAGTACAACCAAACACTAGAATTGGGGTTCCCAATTCCAAATAGCCAATTCAGAGATCAATTCAGTGCATCCAAACAGATTCTACTAGTATCGATTTGCTATGTACTCGTATCATTTTTTTTCTTTTATATAGTACACTATAAGAAATATAGAAATACAGTACAAGTTGAGTTATTTTTATAGTCTTCAACGTTGTTGGATTGCTCTTGGTGTGTTGTTTTTTCGTTCCCTGTGAAAATCTTGAACACAAAATTGTTTTCACATTTTTTTCTATAGGGTGATATTATTGGTAAAAAGATATCATGCTTGTTGCTCTTTACTACATAAATAAAATTATATATTTATGAATTAGAGAGCATATAATGTTCTACTCATTCTAATATATCAAAAGTTTCATGTAAAAATTATTTTAATACTTAAAAGAATGGATCTAACATTGAAAGAGAGAATCTATCTAAAAAAATTACTACAACAAAACTGAATTTTTAATACCACTTAGACACGTCGGGAATTTTGGTTAATTTACGTGCATATATTGGATGAAAAGCTACAACTGCTATGAATTTATCAAGATTTTAGGAGTTACCAAAAAATCAGAAAAATCATGCACTTAAAAATGCAGCGCGTGAATCATCAACTTCATATTTTGTTTGCAACTTTATCATCCAAATGGGTAAAAACTTGATACTTTATTTAGAAATCAGAGAGTAAACTAAATAAAAACTAACATGATATAGCAAGCATGCATATGAAAAACCAAAAACAAACAAAGATAATTAAAAACACGGTCCCCCAAACATTTAAAAGAATCATGAAGATAAAACTAGAACATGAGTTTGAAATGATTTACTTGGGATATTTAAAAGAAGAGGATGCATGGGCATCCCCAAGCTTATGGTCTCTACTTCTGGTCCCCTACTTCTTCCTCATCATATCATGATACTCATCTTAAACAAAGAAATATGTCCATCTCCATGATACTCCAATGCCTACAAAATTGTTAGTTCCTAAACAAATGATATGATAATTTCTACCAAGATGGGAACAATGGAAATCGTCGGAAAACCATTTTATTCAAGAAGCTAACATGTATAAAGAAAGAAAACACACTTTTATTTTATTTTACTGTATGAAGATTTTTAATAATATAGACTTTGCAATGGTTCCATTGACATGGACAACACATGCTCAAGGTCGACCTCAACTTCTCCACTGCTCATCCTTCTCATTTATTCTTCCATGGTTTATTTTTTATTTTATTAAAACTTATGAACTCATTAATATGTAATAACAAGTTAACAAGGGCATAAAGGTGTGCTCAAATTAAAAGTTACTTGAAAGCATATGGAGCACACCACAAGATTTAAAACCATCAACTTTTAAGTCTCACTCTGTTCCTATGCATTGGCATTTTATATATGAATATATAACAGCGATTTAATAGTAGCCAATGTTTATAATAACCAGTAGCTTGAACTTTAAATAACAGGAAGAGGGCTCTTATCTCTTCCTCTTTCATAATATTTGTAAGCATTAAAAGTAAACTCAATAACATAGTTGTGAATAGAATCACCGCATGCAGACAAATCCTCTAATGAGCTTATGGTATCATCAATTTCTTTTAAATCATCATTATCCTCCCACAAATTAGACAAATATCATCATCAATATTGTAAGAAGGAGTGTTTTGTGTGTTACCATTGTTGGGAGTTAGAAATGGGTAGCTACTTGATGATTGGGTTCCTGCGTTCAATAACAGGGTTGTTACAGTACTTGTAGCAGCAAATATTATTTATATAAGTTTGTCCCTGAGAAGCTTTGCAAATGGCTATAAACACAACCCCGCAATTGCGTTCTCAGGCGCAACCACGTTCACATCCAAATCGTGGTTTGAAAATAGTCTATACTATAAGTTGCTAAGATGGCAATAGTTTGAGAGAGTTTTAAGCAATCTAAGAGCAAAGTAAATAACAAATGTAAACTAAAACAAGAGAGTGTTAAGAGTGTGTCTGTGATATAGTTGATTGGTTCTCAAGAGTGTAGGTTTCACCTCTAGTATTGCTATTACTTATGATTAGAATGAACTATGTATTTATTATGCTATGTGTGGGAAGAGCTCCATGATAAGATGCGTCCAGAAAGCTATCGGTTATCGCACCTATAAATAACCACATCAGCTAGCCTTCTGCAAGCCACATATTAACTATTGCTATTAAGGGTTTACCCTATGGTTATCGATATGAGCTTAGTGAATCTCTCCTTATCCCCCTCATCTATGTGTTAAAGCGCCAATACGGTAATATCACTTCCCGACGTTCTCTACCACACTTCAAAGGGTAGTTCCCTCCTTGTCCATATTGCAAATATTATGTGGTGCACTTCACATAACATCAAGAGGAGAACTAACACACATTTATAGATCAAAGGTATAAGACATCTTTATTTCACATCATAATATTACTAGGGTTTCTCCATATCTCCCCAAGAACAAAGGAACTACTCATACATGAAGGGGATCAACATCATAGCAATATGAATATGAATGTATAATTGCATACAAGTGTAAATCCTAATAGGGTTTGTGATAGGGCAAAGGTGTCCGATCTTTCGATGAGATGAAGATAGATCGATTTGTTGGTGGAGTTCGTGCTTGACGATCCGACTACACGTGCAAAGCTCGTGCGCCAATGCAATCGCTAGGACAATCTCCGGAGTTACGATCTTGAGCACGATCAGCTGACCACAAGGGTCTTAATTCCTACGAAATCGAGAACAAGTAAGAACTAAAGATGCAATCAGAATATTGCGAATAGAGATGAAAGCTTGATTGATAATGGTGAGATTCCGAGGTCTTGTTCTGGGCGTTGGCCTCAAAGAAGTACACGTAGTTGCAGCAATTGGCTAACTTTTAATCTAATCAAAATCCAAGTTCTAATGACGGCTACAGAGGGATATATATGGGGGGAATTTTCGTCCAACCAGCTAGGGTTGGCCAAAAACATCCCTAAATGAGCCTTCCTCCACTTATATGGCCTCTTAAAATCCCCTAAAATACCTAATCCGAAAATACATGGGCCTGGCCCATTAAATAAGGTGACGCAGCATCAAAAATAACTCTTTGGACGAATTTTATGATGGAGTAACTTGTATAATTCATCCAAGCATCGTTGCTCACTATGGTGGCTTCAATGTTCAAATCCTCGCTTGCAACGCCATCCTGAATCCTTGCAGGTCTGCTGCCATCTCATGCACGTTCCTAATCCAATGCTTGGCGTCCATGCTAGATCCATTCCTAAATAATATAAATACATTTGATTTAGGCAGCATCATATTCTCATATATATTAGGAAGGATTCCTAGTAACGAATGTACCTGAGATGTGGTTGTAGGAGTATTGGTTGTATCTATCATAGAGATGTCCTCATCATCCTCCCTACTTGAATTGAAGTCGTCCTCGACGTAGTCTCATCTTTTTCACCAAGATATGCCTTCAAATCAGAGGTTGGGATGTCCTCATCATCCTCCCTTTCTTGAAAGAAAAGCCATCCGCGACGATGTTTATTCTGTAAACATGCTAACAAAAGAGACAAGGTATATGCATGGTATATGTATATGTCATTCGTTTTAACAGCTCTTTCATGTTTCCCATTTAATTTTGTACATATACCAGTATTGTAGTAGCGTAGAAGCTTATTAGTCCCCATTAAACATTTATCACAACTCAGTTTGCAGATATAAGTGAAGCACATATTAACTCCTTTTAAATTATAATGCTCATCATTAAACCATCCCAATAGTGGTAAACCAAAATTCAGTAGTTCCAATTTACATGCTACAACTAGCTTAAATAAGCGATCATGCAACAAGCTATTTGGCATAAAGTCTACACCGTTATTGGAGGTCATATCAAAATGATTGAACATAGGTGGAATGTTACTTCCCATCAAACCAATAGTATATGGAACATCATCACATGTAATGCAAATTTTATTCACTAAAAATTCATTGTCTACGCCATACTCTCCAATTAAATTAAAAGTATAACCATGGGCATAAACACTCTTCAAATATTTGAGTTCAACAATCTTATTTCTAGCATGTGATAAAGACATAGGAGGATCCATCACAACAGAAAACAAAGAATTAGCATGAGAAATCTTAGCCAACACTTCATTATTCCTAACCAGTTTTATATGATCCATACTATAGCCATCTTTCAAATCACAAGGTGCATTATCAGGAGCAAGAATTTCAGTTTGTACACTCATATATATGGAAGAATTAACTTGTACAGTAGGTGTACTCAACATAGTTGGTATATCAGTTCCACAATTTCCTAACACATGGTCATCCTTGGAAACAAAAGTCTCCGTTGGTATACTCATATCAATGCATGAATTAGAATCAACAATAGGTGCACTTAAACCATCATCTATCTGAGTTGTTTGATCACATAAAATCAAATTAGCAGCACAATCCTCTAATATAGGTGGTGTGACCAAATTATTTTCTACCTCATCACATGGTATATTTAAGATAACCTTGCATTCACCAATCTCATGTGGAGGGACAACATCAGTACCTTTATTTTTACCTTGTGACTCCAACGTAGAAAATGTTCGCAGCGACGTGTCACAGGTCTGTGGCTGGGCGACTCGCACAACAATATTCATGCGTGGAACGTTGGAAGAAACAACCGGTGCTAGTGTGCATGACTTGAAGGAGTTGGAATGGTCCAACGTTTTCTCCTGTATGTGTTTCTCAAAAGCACAAGCTCGAACATATATACCAATAGTAGAACGAGGAATATACTTAAACATAACCTTAATATCAGGGTTCAAGCCGTTTAAAAACATGTTTGTAGTACTTTCCTCAAATTCATTTATATCACAACGGTACATGTAAAATTTAAATTCCTGATAATAAACATGCACGGTGTTACTACCTTGTTCTAATCGTTCAAGTTTGCGGAGCATTTCACGTTGATGATAAAGAGGCACAAATCTACGTCTCAAAACAGATTTTAAATCTACCCAAGTAGTAGGTTTATGATCAACATTTTCTTTATAATTCCAGTCCCACCAAACGGAAGCAAGATCAATAAAAGTTTGGGCGGCAATTCTTACTTTCTCATGTTCAGTAAAATCAAGGCATCCAAAAATATTGTCGACTTCAAACTCCCAATCAAAATAAGCATCCGTATTATATCTACCCTCATAAACTGGTAAAGAAATAACCTGATCATGATCTCTTGTAAATGGTCGCACATGCATCTCCGTAGTCGTCATGGTATTCGGGTCGATGGATTGGTCCTCAATTCCTGTCATGGTTAGTACCCGAAAAACCACAAGTGTATATGCCTACAAGCTACGCAAATATGGTGGTATCGCGCGCAATTCGTCAAGCAAAATACAAAGCTCTTACAAGTTCTTACCAAACAGGAGGAAGGCGATATGGCAACCAGCAAAGATCAGTGTCTCCCAAAATTGTCCATAGCGATTACTAGACGTCGACGCAATGCACGTGGAGAAATATGTAGAGCTGTAGGTAGTTAATATATATGGAACTACAACCACAATAATTAATGTAAAGCTGAAAATTCGTTCAAAGTTATCAATTGCTGGTCCTAGGCTAGACTGTACTAGAGACGCGAGCCTAAGACACAGATAAAATCACAGACTAAATGATTAGCAGGTGAGGGGCGAAAAAGCACAGCCAACAGGAAAAAATGTGCTTAAAAGAGGCAAGTGCTCGTGACGCCGGACTATCACGCGATACTGCTCACGAGGTAACCAAGAGCGTCGTCCGGACAGATTGTCGAAGTAGCGTGCAGCTGAGAAACAGCGGACAATAAAATTGAAGTTGTGAGCCGGGACGTGCAATTACTGGAACGTGGACGTGCACCTCTAGTTATCTTACCCAACAAGATATATTCAGCTAAGGACTTCTTAAACCAGACAACGTAACTTTACAAACCAGCTGAGACAATCAGATCGGCCCTTCCATTCTTTTTTTTTCTTTTCGACTCTTTCTTCTTCTTTTTTTTCTTTTTTTTTTTGGATGCCGATCAGAACTTGCCAAGAACAGAATAGTTAAGATGGTAGCAAGAAACGGATCTGGCTTTGCCTCGATGGAAACAAATCCTGACTCTCTTTCAACTCTCGAAAATACCAAAGTCTATCAACACGTTTTTTTTTTGTTTTCTTCAGTCTGACTAGAACCAGAAGATAGACTATGTGGTGGTAGGATGCGAAGAATAGATTCTGTGAGGCAGCGCCGGCGGCAATTAAGATATAGTAGTGTGCGCCGATACAATGAGACAGGGGATGCGGAAGCGGAAAGAACTGTCCAAAGAATTATTGTATCTATATGTATGGTGGCGGCAAGAGACAGCGAAACAAGCGAAAGATATGAGCAACGAGCAACGTGACAAAACCTGATTAGAACTCGAAATTCTAAAAGACTAGATCTAAAACCAGCAACTAGACACACGATGCAACGAAAATTCAACCAAACAAAAACAAAGTGGTGATAGCGAAAGGTTAAGACTGGTTTTAGGCGAGGATGAACTAATCTAACTTCTTTTTGTAGGGCTTTTTCTGGGTTATAGGTAAAAACAAATCTACACTAGGGAAACTGTAAATCTCACCGAGAACCTGAAACTGACACCACTGACAGCAAAATGTCCCGATCTTTCGATGAGATGAAGATAGATCGATTTGTTGTGGAGTTCGTGCTGACGATCCGACTACACGTGCAAAGCTCGTGCGCCAATGCAATCGCTAGACAATCTCCAGGAGTTACCGATCTTGCGGGAGCACGATCATCCGACCAAGGGTCTTAATTCTACCTGAAATCGAGATAAGTAAGAACTAAAGATGCAACTGAATATTGCATAGAGATGAAAGCTTGATTGATAATGGTGGGATTCCGAATAGGCGGTCTTGTTCGGGCGTTGGCCTCAAAAGAAGTACACGTAGTTGCAACAATTGGCTAACTTTTAATCAAATCAAAATCCAAGTTCTAATGACTACACAGGGATATATATGGGGAAGTGAAGGATTTTCGTCCAACCAGCTAGGGTTGGCCAAAAACACCCCTAAATGGGCCTTCCTCCACTTATATGGCCTCTTAAAATCCCCTAAAATACCTAATCCGAAAATACATGGGCTGGCCCATTAAATAAGGTGACGCAGACCAAAAATAACTCTTTGGACGAATTTTATGATGGAGTAACTTGTATAATTCATCCAAGCATCGTTGCTTCACTATGGCTTCAATGTTCTGAAATCCTCGCTTGCAACGCCATCCCGAATCCTTGCAGGTCTGCTGCCATCTCCATGCACGTTCCTAATCCAATGCTTGGCGTCCATGCTAGATCCATTCCTAAATAATATAAATACATTTGATTTAGGCAGCATCATATTCTCATATATATTAGGAAGGATTCCTAGTAACGAATGTACCTGAGATGTGGTTGTAGGAGTATTGGTTGTATCTATCATAGAGATGTCCTCATCAGTTTGGATCACAACCAAGTAGACAAAGGGGATTGAAGATGTATACGTTGATGCGTTGCCCTTCGAGATCCTAGTCTCCTCCTCCTCTTCTGTGTTGGTGGAGATGGTGATGGAGGCAGCGGCTATGAAGACGGTGGCGACAGAGCAGCAGGGCTCCGCCCCTTAGAGCGTGGATGAATGATGCTCTCCTCCTTGGCTCCTCCCCTCCTTAAATAGCACTATGGAGGTCAGTTTCGCGAACCGGCGGAGCTGGGGGCCGAATGTGTCCATCGGGCCTTAATTAATGTTGTTCCGTTTGACGAAACAGACCCGACGTAGCCTTGTACTATCGTACGGTACGTGCGGGCTTCGCCCGTACTGATGGTCGCTAAAGTTACTGGATGCTTTCGTATTATGGACGTCATTTCTTCATACGAACTTCGATTTGGGTGTTTTTCGGCTCGTTAAACTCGTATGGACGAGGGTTACAACACCATGGCCTTAGATCTTACATATAAGATGTTGGAAAAATATCAATTTTCCTACACCTCATATGGCTAAGTCTGTTGCTTGTAATTCTCCCATCTTGTACCCTTTTGGTCCTTTTTACTCCCTTCTCCATGATCACTAATAACACCTAAATACATATCAAAGACATGGGAAACATAATAAAATCCAACTAAAACTGCTAAATATGCGAAGCTCATATGAAAATGAACAAGAACTCGTAAATATGCAAAATAGGCGTAGGTGTATCTAGCTGGAGCATGAAAAGAGTGATAATATGAGTAATAGTATACTTAAAACTCAGTAAAATAGTGCTAAATTTTGAGCTATCACTACTCCATTCCTCTCCCTCTTCTTCTTCATCATGCTCTTCTTATTGTTGCATGGGCATCCCCAAGCTTATGCTTCTTTTGTTCCTCTTTGTCTTCCTCTTGGGGTTGCATGGGCATCCCCAAGCTTATGCTTTCATCACATTCTCTCTGCAAAATATTAGTGCTCTCTTGGGCAGTGATGCGCGTAAGATGTACACGTCTGCTGGGAACTGCAGAAGCTGTGATGCGCAGCAAGTTTTCCCTCGTAAAGAAACCAAGGTTATCGAACCAAGAGGGAGCCAAGAAGCACGTGAAGGTTGTTATGGAGGAGTGTAGTGCGGCGCAACACTGATATTCGGCGCCAACGTGAACCTGCACAACACAAATAAGATATTTCTTACTCCCAACGTAACAGTGAGGTTGTCAATCTCACCGGTTTGCTGAAAACAAAGGATTTAACGACGAGTGGAAATGGTGTTTGTTTGCAAAGAATAACAGAGAACAATGATTGAATGTGGATTTTCTCCCAGATGTAAAAGAATGGACCGGGGTCCAGCTCACTAGTGGTGTTTCTCCAATAAGATAACTAGCATGCTGGGTGAACAAATTACAGGTGGGCAATGGACAAATCAAGATTCAATACATATCAACGATGATTACTATGTGATTTAACCACAGCATTACGACAAAGTACATAGACCGCTATACAAGCATGCATCTATGCCTAAATAATCCACCTTCGGGTTAGCATCCGCACCCCCTCCCGCATTAAGTTGTAAACAACAGATAATTGCATTAAGTATGGCACGTAATGTAATCACAAATATCCTTAGACAAAGCATCGATGTTTTATCCCAGTAGCAACAAACACATCCACAACCTTAGAACTTTATGTCACTCTCCCAGATTTACTAGATGCGTGAACCCACTATCGAGCATAATTACTCCTCTTGAGTTACAAGTATCAACTTGGCTGAGCCTCTACTAGCAACGGAGAGCATGCAAGAACATAAACAACACATATATGATAGATTGATAGATCCCACCAAACACAACATGTAGCATTACAAATAGATGATCTTGATCATGTTAGGCAGCTCACAAGATCTAAACAATGATAGCACA